>VWZG01008029.1:481191-508595 GCA_013396735.1 Grallaria varia | reverse complement strand
CCCCGCCGCTCCCGCCGCTCCCGGCCCCGCACCGGGATGGGCAGCGCCGGCCCCGCATCCCAGCGCGGCGCTTACCCCTCCCAGGCTCTGTGCCCCGCATCCCGACACCTTTTCTCCCCCCTCCCCATCCCCTCTCCTCGGGCGCTGCCCCGCTGGCCGGTTCCCCGCGCTCCGAGCGACCTCGCGGCTCCTCCGCATCCTCCGCGCGGGTCTGGCACTGCCAGTCCTGCCCGGGGCCACCTCCCGCAGACGCGGCAGCGTATGGGAATCTCCAGTTATGTTTAATAATAATAACAGCAGCTATGGTGATGGTTTTTTTTTGTTTTTTTTTTAAGCGCGCTATGACTTCGGGGAGTGTTCCCGGGCGCGACAAGAGGGCAGGCTGCAAATTCAAAAGAACGGAATTAATAACTGCAGCCCCGAAATCACCGGGGTTTCTGAGCCAGACTTTTGGAGGCCTGGATCTTGCAACACTGTCTTCTGGGTAGCTACAGCGTAATTTCATCTTCCTAAACCCAAACCCAAGCGCTCGGCTTCACGGGAACTGACCACTAGCGAGGCAGGGACAACTCGCAAAGGCAGCGCAGGAACCTGTTCCCTCCCTGGATAGCCTAAACCTGCACAATCAGGAGCCAGGCAATGCATAAGTAGCACAAACTTGCCCTCTTTAACTTCAGAAAAGGCGTAATATTGGCAAGATGGCCAGATCGGGCCACATCTCTTGAGGAAGAGCCTCACAAACGGGGCATCAGCGCTTTAAAAATGCAAAGGCTCCTTGGTCCAGCCCACTGTACCGGCAAGACAGCAGGACAGGAGCCCCTGGCAGGGTGGATTCCAACACGATGTTTAAAAGCCTTCCATCCTGGGAAGGGGAGAGGATTTCAGTTGGGAGAAGTTGCTTCGCTGAAGTGCTCATGTCCGCCTTTGCAGGAGGAGTTTTCCAATGAATGAAATTGCCTCCACCCCTTGTTTCTGACACTAAAAGAAACATTTTGGAGTAACACAGACCCAGACTCAGACTCCCACTATCCCAGGAGTACTGACACTGCTACCTAAACTCATGTGGTCACATCCAGGCACACCATGAATTTGATGCAGAGAGGAGCACCAATGTATAAATGGAACAACTCAGATTTGATGCACTCACTCCAGCTCGAGCTCGTTCACAGTCAATTCATTTTTTAGAGACGTAGAAAAACACTCTGGTTTTCCCAACTCATATTGGAACTCAGCAGTAAAACCCACTCACATATCCAACGAACCAGACTTGCAAAAGTATCAGACCCTGACCTGATATGTTCAACACAGAAATGAATATGTGCAGTAACTTTAATACTTCAACAAATTATTAAGAAATATGTCAGTATTCCCTCTCTAGCTCCTGTACCACGTGCAGACTAGAACTATTCTTTGCACACTCTTCACTACATGATTTTGCTATTCTGTATTTCAGCTGCCCCTACCACATAGTTTAAGCCTGTTTTGCATGGGCTATTACAGCTGAAATCACAGTTACTGACCTGTCATATAGAAGTTTCCAATTTACAACCTCCAAGTATGTTTCAGCAGTGGTAAGTGGATAATCTCTAGTGTATACATGGGAAACAGAGCGAGAACAGGATAAACAGCTTGTCCTCTGCTGGCAGAGTCAGCAGCAGATAGCAAACACTCTTCATTGTGTAGAATTTGGCTTCCCAAACTCTTGAAAGACAAATTCTGTTGTCTGTTACATCCCTACTTTCTTTCTCCGAGGACCTAGGTTAGCATCTGTCTAACAGATACAATTTAACTCAAGATAGGAGCCCATAGGAGCCAGATTTTAGGTTCCCATTCTAACAGGATAGCCAGGATCTAAGAGGCAACATTGCATTGCCAGATATCCTTTATAATATTGGATTTTTCTGCATTATGCAATCTGATCCTCTGTCCTGTAAGAAAAGCTCAGGGACACAAGTGTGTATTGCCACCGCTATCAAGTGCTTTTCCAAATGCCTGGCATCCAGCAGCTGGCTGCTCTACGATTGCAAATGCATCTCGTGTGTGCAGCCGCCCCAGCGCTGGATGCTCCAGCCTGTACTTGAGCTGTGTGTGTGAACAGAACAACTTGCCATCACAGACACAGCAACCTGACACATTCTGGATGGCTGGGGTGATTTATTTCTTTGAGACATGGTCCTCCAGAATCTTTACAATTGTTTTGTTTTGATCCAGACACCAGTATCCTTCAGAACACAATTTGACCTTGTCGTCCTGCAGTAGGAGCAGATGTCTAGATGTCAAGTAACTACTTTAAAATGTGGCTGTTTGGGTTTGTTAACACTAAAGCCTTGCCTGATACTTCCTTGTTTTGAAAGAACAGTCCTGCACTGCTGAGATGGCTGCTTTGGTTTAGTTTTATGAAGTTGGTTTTCCTTGTTATTTCAAATGCTTTTGACTGTGTGGTACTTGTTGCTGCGATCTCTGCAGTCCACACACGGATAGGTTGGTTAGTAGCAAGCTGCCTGGAAACAGTCTTAAATGAACAGGGGCATAATCATGGAATTATCTAAGATAATTGCACAAAATGGCACAAAAAAGAAAAAAAGAAGTGTTAATTCATGGTTGCATGATGCTAGATTAACCCTGTCACCTCACAACCAAACACCTTTTCTCAGGGCAGAAATGTGTACAGATTTACCAGCAGGCTCCTTTAATTGCCACCCTTTGAAATGCTGAAAGTTTAATTTCCAAGCTGTGCCTAGGGGAGAGTCACATCCAGAACCTGCATAAAACCATGTATCATAAAGACTTTATATGGCAACAATTTTCCAAATCAATGCTGTCCTGAAAGGGAGGGAAGCAAATCAGTGGAGTCATCTTCCACCTGGTATTCTGTTGAGAATGACAAGAAAGACAGCATTGCTACACACATCATCCTTCACGTTTTCTGTGGCAGGTGCTGCTACACTGTAGCCTATTTGAAACACTGTCTAACCTGCAGCACCAAGCACCACCAAGCCAGAAATGTGGGCTTGAACGCGGAGTTCAAGCCGCCCCCTGCATATCACACTGTGATATCTCAGTGTAGGTTCTCAGAGCAAGTGTGAATCAGCCAAACATTTCAGTGAAAGCACCACGATCTACACAGGACCCTGAGAAATTCAGCACAATACCTGAAATGCCGACAGGGCTGCAGCAAAACAAGCAGCACCACTGCCGTTCTCCCACGTGTTTTAGTGGAGAAGCCACGTAGGAGGAGGCTGTCTAAGTTGTTCTTATGGCTGATTTATTTGCAAATGCAGGTGAATGCTAGAGAAGGTGTAAGTTTAACTCTCTCCTGACTGATTGTTTCTCAGGAAAAACGTGAGCCTTTGCACTCAGTAACTGCTGCATGGACATTTCCCTCCTTACTTCTTCAGATAAACAAAGTTCAGCCTCTGCTTTCATGCAGTACCTTGTGGAGAAGGGGCAGCCATACATACTGTCCTAGTAAAGCACATCCCCTCTGCAGACCAAGTGACAGAGAGGAATTAGTGAGGTTACTCCTTTCTCCCTCAGCATTTTACAGTGAAGTACTGCTGCTTCTACATTTCTGATGGGCAATGGAAATTCCAACAAACCTAGGAGAGCACAGCTCTGCATAGGACCCTTCATGAAGGGAAGTCCCAGGACACAGCCATCAGCTCTAGGCAGACTGGCACAAGCACCTGGCTTCTTACACAAATGGGAGTTCAGCAGAACAAATCTGTCAGTTTAAACATGAAGCACTTCCATGGAATTAGTCCAGATCCCCATTTTTGTAATTGCTAGTGCAGTTTTGCCCTCCATGGCTAAACACATGCCTCTAACAGGAGCAAATGCTATCTACAGTCTTGACAAATCAGTTGCTGAGTGAGAGGTTAGAAAATGCTGCTGGCATACCATTAAGGAGAGACAAATAAGGGGAAGAGGTAATTAAGAGTGAGCAAATGATAACAGCTATTACACATCCTGACTTCAGAGGTTTGTTCTTATTCCGGGTTCTTAAACTTGAGCTCCTCAGCTAATGATGTATAGAGTTGCTTGATGCCAGATGTCAGTGTTTCAAAAAGAAGAGAAAAGAATGCACTTAAGATTAATAAAAACATGAGAAGTAACTGTTGCACTTACCACAAGTCATGGAAAGCCACATCGTATTTAAAAGCCCAAAGAGCAGGGAAACAGCACTACGGATGTTTGCAGTTTTTGAGCCAGAGCAAATAACCTCCAAGTAAGAGCAAAGAGTTGTCCTGAGGATTCCATCATGGACAGGAAAGAGAAACGGCACCAGGATGAGATAAAAGCGATTCCAAAATCCTTTTCCACCTGTCTCCCAGAAGCACTTACTGGCATGTCTCAGGGTCTATGCTGCCCTGACATTACAGAGTCCCTAGAGCATACATTTAGAGAAGCATCCAGGTTCTTTGTCCAAACTGATGTCATACCAAGGCAAAGGCTTGGTCTGAGTCCATAACTGGAATTAATTCCTTCAACACTATCATTTTGCACTATGTATGTTTTCTAGACAGTCTATGAAGTACATGCACTCCATCTCAAACTGGCAAGTCTCACAATCTCTCTGGGTGATATTTCCATTTACAGAGGTCTTGGGCATAACTGGAAGCCAACTCTGGAAGTATAATTGGAATTTGCCTGTTGATGTAACAATTTTTTTTCTTTCTTTGTCTTCAATACGGGGACGCAAAGTCCTATCCAGTATCGTAAACTTTTCCAGCTCTGTGAAGACCTACGCTCATTGCCAAAGGGCTGATGGGCCAATATGTAAAATGGGATATAGTCCCACAACCACTTTGGAGACTGTTGGGACAGCTGGAAACAGTATTTTCTTCCAGCTTTTACCTGTACCTGTGCTCAAGGTACAAACCTTATGCGGCAAAAAATAAAAATGGGACCATTCAGTCAGTCAGTTTAGCTCAAGTCCAAGTCATCTGTCATTGAATCATTTATCTTTGGGATCCAGATGATACTCCTGCACAATGTGAGGGTGAAATAGCTGAGGTCAGCATAGTATCAAGTCACACAGCATTGCACTCAGTTACCTAATGTAGTCACACCTCACTATTGCTTTAATTTAAAACATGGTTACTGCACAACAGTAATCAGCACTTGTTTCGGAGTTCACTACAGGAGACACTCAACCTTGACCCGTATCTTACATGAGATTTTTTTTTCATTTAGTTGGACAGTGATTCCTAAATCATTGCCACCTTGTTAAGTGCTTCTACTGTGCTCAGCACAGCAACTAATACTGTTCCCCCAGCACTTTACAGTGGAGAAATATATACCTCTGGTGCTTCCATCTTGGAGATGAGCACCCAAGAAACAAGGGAGCTGAGTGACATGACCCAGGACACACCACAAATCTGTGACAAAGAAGAAATGAACCCCAGTTTCCTAAAATCTGCCAATTTCCCAGGGCCTGGCTCTGTGATTGGGGCCCATAAGTGCTTTTACAAAGTAAATATATTTTTCTTATTATGAAATTCAGAAGACCTAAAGGTGATTTGATTAGATCATATAAGTACCTTTATCATGAGAACACAGGGGTTTTTAAAGGGCTTCTTAATCTAGTGGAAAAAGATGTATTATAAGAACCAATGGCCAGAAGTTAAAGCCAGAAACTTCAAATTAGAAACAAGGTGTAGAATTGAGGGGTGTCTTACTGCAAGGATGATTAAATACTGGAAGGACTATCCAGGAATTATTTGACTTTTGAATTCCTCACATCAAGAGTAGATGTCTCTCTGGAAGATCCAATTTTGTCAAACACAAGTTACTGGGCTCAATATGCGGGTAACAGGATGAAATGTCTGGTTTTTGCTAAGCAGGAGGTCGGATTAGATCATCTTATCATCCTTTACAATCTTAAATTCTATGAATCTATGAATAGTAATGACCATCATTGTACGTTACAGCTTGTGAAACAGCAAAGAGCGTGCTGCAACATAGCTGGGAGACAGAATAAAGAAGCACATTTTTAAAAAAAAGTGCTTTGCTCAGGAACTAAACCTGTGACTGGTAATTATTTAAACTTCACCCATGTGTTTCCAAACTTTTGCACTAAACAATATTTTAATTAGGTTTCAATTGTAAGGCAAAAAAATAATAAACCATTAATCAAATAGGTACTACTGTTTTCAAAACAGAATCACCAATGTTCCTGCATAACATTTAAAAGCCCAATTGATACAGAAATAGCTGCCAATTTTCAGGAATTATATATAGGAGATCTGTAAAGGAGGGCTTTTCTATAAAGGGTTTTATAGGCCCAAGCCTGGGATTCCTTTATTATATTTGAGTAGCTATAAAAACTTTTGTGCTAGATCATAACATTCTGTAGTTGTGAATGCAACAGATTTCACAGAAAATCTGTTTTAGCAATGTCTCAGGGAGTTTTTCAAATAAAGACATTGGCACTGCTCTGTGCTTCTTTGCCTATAAAGCAAAATCTTTTACTGTCACACTACAGCCTTCATCTTAAACTTCCACATCAGTTTAAATACCCACTCAGAAATCAGGATTTGTGGCTCCTCCCTGGGGGTTGTGAATGTGATACTTGTTTGTCAGGCAGAGGGGTCTGAATAAAATCCATGGAAAGCGATCTGGAGGCCTTCAGTTTGCATATTTGCCTAACATTCATCTCCACACCATAATGTCTGAGCATCTCGCAGTCTCTAACAGATTTATCTTCCCACCACTTCCGAGATCAGGAGAAGTGTAATTCCCACACTAAAGTTAGAAAGCTGAGATATGGGGCACCTGAAGTGATTTTCCTAACATCAACCATTTGTAGCAAAGGAGGAGCTGAACAGAGGTCTTGCAGTTCCAAAGAAGTGTGCCTCATACTCCAGATCATCTTCCTCCTTCTACATTTGGCTGGAATGAAAACAATTGAAAGAAAAGTGGCACAAAAAATCAAGTCAGGCAAGAAAAATTTCCCTACAAAGTATTGATGCGGGGAAGGTAAGAGACATATTAAGCTTCACAAGCTGCTGAAAATTTCTGCTAATGTATTTCTTAAGAATTTCAGTCACTGATTTCATGTGTGAATTTTGGAAGGAAACAGACACGCATACAGAAGTCCTTCTCTTGGAACAAGAGCTAAAACTATAAAGGCAATGAAATGTGGAAAGCAGGCCTGCAGCAGTGTGGGTTGATATTCTGTCTTTAAATCATTCTGGCACTTGTTTTTTTCCCCTCGAGGTGGAAGTGGTAAGCATCAAGGCAGAACTGCAGTAGCCCTAAATCAGAACATGCCTCTGTTCATGGGATTACAAAAAGCAGACTCTTTGCATTCCCAAACAGAGATCTTGGTGGTTCTCTACAGTGCTACAAAGACAGTTCCTGCACAGCTGTTCCCTATATACAAGCCAGCTTGCTTTCCTTCTCACCATGCATATTTTAGTACCTTTGACATATTCTGGCATGACCATGGCCTTCTTTTCTGGCCACATACAGGTGGCCCCTAAACATCCAGTGTTTGATGGATCCAAGTCTATAGTGCTACTTATCCTGGAGAGCAAAGCAGCATAATCCTCCTGATATTGTGATACAAACTAAATTGGGTGAATTCTTTGCTATTTTAAGATACTTTCTTCTTCCTCGTTCTTTTTTTTTCTTTCTTTCTCTGTAGCTGCGACCTCATCCTCTGGATCCACCATCCAATTACTCATCTTTCTTCCTCTTTTCTCACCTGCCCTCCTGAGCTCTTTAGTCCAAAGATGAGGTGACAGTGCTGTCTTCCCTCAAATCCCCCGGATCTTTCCTGCAGTCTCCCTGATTCTACCAAGCCAAATTCTCTCTCCTTTTTTCTCTCTCCTCCCCAGCATTACATGTCTCTAGTCCTCTCTGTTCCCACATTTGAAATACTCCTTTAAAGCAAGAGTCTCTGTCTTCATGTGTCATTTTGATCTTCTCAGCGCTACCAATCAGGCTATTCCAAAATGACAGGATAATATCTCTGCCCTGTTCATCCCTGTTAGTGTTACAGCAGAAGCAGATAGCTATAGCAAGCATTGAAAAATCAAAAAGAGATCAAGGAGCACCTCATTCCCAACTAAAGGATGTGTGTGTGCAGCAAACTGGGCAGCAGCAACATATTGTCATGATGTTTCATGTTACTATTCCAAAGAGAAAACTGAAAACTGGTCAGATCACCTCTGAAGAACATCTTGTAACGTGGACTAAAAAAGGAGCCCACAACGAGGTGCTTACCAGAAGGTGTGTCCTCCCAGGGAGATGCTGCACATTATCACAGCTGGAGTAAACACACTGCACATGTGTCTCGTGCAACTGCATGCATCTCCCAGGGTTAATTCTTCTGTGAGCTGTGGGTGGCTATGACATTTTTTTCAGAAGACAGGCATCTGCCACAGCTCCCTGAATTATGGCCAAGGTAGCTCATGATTCATGCATGCCCATGGGCTTAATGTAGTAAGTGCTTGGCAGGACAGAAGTGTCAAGTGACGCAAAAAGGCCAGTGAGAACAGAGGTGAATCAGGCCCTTCCATGTCCAGAGTAAGGGGGGCATAAAAGAGACATGAAAAGATAAAGCCAAATACAGGTTATCAACACACAATGGATGAGTGTATTCCATGTTTAACAATTTCAGCTGCTTCTCTTGCCCCCCTAAACCCATTCCACCTTTCACTGGGTGTCACCCAGCTGCTGCAGGCAAAGCACTAAGTGATATGCGCTGAAAAATGAGCACGGCCCAGTCACACCTTCACTCTCTAGAGCTCACGCCACCCACAGCCATGGTGTAACACCATCTATGCATCAAACTGACGGGAGTGCCTGCGTGCTGGACACAGGCAAAATGAAGTAATGATGCCAGCAATGAAAGTAAAGGTCATGGACGTGGAAAAATTTGAAAGAACAAATAAGCATTCAGGTGAGATTACATTTACTACTTTACTTTAGACAGCTAATTATTTTCTTTCTTGATATCTCTCACTTTGCTAAAATGGCCACTGCTCAGCTGAGGCAACCACTTATTTTGTACAGCCCTTGAAGTTATCAGATTCACAGTTTAGTGAAGGCTGTAGGGTTCTCTGCCCTACTGGCAATCTTCTTTTTTGCAGAATCCAGACCCTTTTCCTATGCCATGTGCCAAATCATTCCTGCAATGGGGCAGCAATATCCTGTCCTGCCTGGGGTTCAGCAAAGCAGACTGGAGTTTTCAGTGTGATTGACATATTTTTGCCTTCAAACCAGCCTGAGCTCCCTTTGGCTTGTAGTGCAATAAAGGGGAGAAAAGCAGGGTTTGAAAGAGTATTTCAAATTCCATTCCATCCTTGATTCTGCAGGGAAGGACCTGGAAGAGATACCCCAGAGAGGTGCAGAATAGGACTGGGCTCTGGCAATGCTGTTTTAGGAAGAATGGGTGCAGCAGTTCTGGTGTGGTATTTTCTCTGCACTAGGCTATGAGAGATAATAGGTCTAGTGGTTAAGCTAAGAGTATCAGGAGACTTTATTTCTAGCCCTAATTCCATCAGAAATTAGCTGTGTTTCCTTGAGCAAATCCCTTGGTTACATAGTGCCATAATTTTCCAGTCAGTAAAACGTTTAGACATCTCCAAAGCACTGAGATGCACAGATGAAAAACATCACTGTCATGATGTGGCACAATCCATGAATGAAGGTTCATGTGTGTGAAACTTCAGTTGATGGCCAAAGTTTGCCATACTTTATTACATCCTGAACTGCCCCTTTAATAGTTCAACAACAATATCTGGGAACATTTTATTTTATAAGTCCGGTCATACTTTATGTTGGTATTGGCTTACAGTTTCTCAAGTCTATCTGAGTTTGTAAGTATGTTTATCATAAAATGAAAATCAATAAGCAGGTTTTTTTTAAAAAATGGCAGTATTATATGCTTAGATAGAAGGGCCAGGAATCCTGTGCATTTGAACTGCTTTTAAAACCACCTGACAATGAGGTCTCATCTTTGGCACAGAAATTGAGCTGTTCTGTGGGTACTCTGCTTGGGTGCACAGTGTGAATCTCTTTCCTCAATCAACCCTCACCTCAGGTCTGTTTGCTGACTGTGGTTACCACTATACCATTGCAAAGAAGAGAGGTATCCAGATATCAACATGATTCAGGGGCCTAGGAGACTGCAAAAGAGAAAAAGGGTATTTTCCGAATCAGTTCCCCATGAAATCACTGGAACTAGCTTTGTCCTGGGGGATAATAGAATGGATCATTAGGTGCCTTAAAAAGTTCACATTGGATTTTGAAGCCACCCTGTGAGATGAAAAATCAGTAGTTTAGGCAAATAAATAAAAGTCAGTGAATCCTCTTTAAGCTACAAACACAGGGGCAAAAGGGTTGTAAGAAGAAAGAGTCAATTCTTCACAGATTATATATTTTAAAACTCCCCCCTTCCATCTCAAATCTTTCCTTCTCTTCCCTGGTGATTTAATCACATGAGGTACTGTAAATCAAATTGCTTCCTTTTCTCCTCAAGTATGAGTTAGCTCTTAATTAGGCTATTGGGCAAAAATTAAATGCATCCTATTAATAGCTTGGGATATCTTTTGTACTAATGTAAAGGTTAAAACCTATCTTTGCAGTGCTTCAGGAGTGGGATTCTGCTCATGCAGACAGATGCTTTGCCTATTATTGAATTCACTGGCATTCATTCTGATTTACGCACACATAAAAGAATAATCAGGCCTATGATATTTAATTTTTCTGTTTCAAGCTTCTATTCAGATAAGAAGACACATGGGATTGAATGCAAAGGTGAGCCACCAGATCATTTGGGCTCAATTATTTTCATTCTGTGTTTCCCTTATGTACATCAGAGGGTATAATCTAATACCCATATCCAGTTGAATCTCAAACCTGACAGAAGGATGCAATGTACGTATGGAGACAACTGGACATTGTCCTGAGATACCGCTCCATCAGGATAAACAGGCACTGCTCAGCCACGTTACGAATTAACGTCATCGTGCCCTGACAGCACCGAGTGATGTGGTGGCACTACATTGTGTTGTGATGGCACCTCCTTATGAAGAGAAATTACCCTGCCCGTGCACTCAGGTCACCAGTCAGAGGAACAGAGCTTGCTGCAGCTTCAAGCTGCCACCAGACTGTTGAGGGTCTTGGATGAAACCCCTGGCACATGTGTAAGGCAGATGTGGAACTGATGGGAGCCAACTGGGTCTGACAAAGCCAGCATCTGAGTGGAACTTGTCCCAGGTTGGCCTGAGATGATGATAATATATGTCTTCATTTTACAGCTGATGAAATAAATGCACAGAGTTACTGTGGACATCTGGAAATACAAACTAAGAATGCTGGTGCCTCTAGACAACCCTGACTAATATTTACTACTAAGTTTATTCTTTACTAGGAGGTACTCACCAAGACTCATAGAACCTTTAATTATGAAAACTTCTTTACAGTCAGGATTTTTCATAGGACAACTGAAGACGTCCAAGGGAAAGATGTAAACTTTGGAATTTCTTTCACAACACAGATTTTGATTGCTTAGTCTTTTGTATCCTGTTTCCAATCAATCACTGCAGTTTAGGATACCTCTTTGGAATGAAAAGCAGAGCCCTATCTGAGACACTCTACTACTACAAACTCCCAGCAGAGCAAGGTACACCTATCATTTATGCCCAGAAAAAGGTCCTTTTCCACTGCTAGATATTTTTCATGTGAGTAGTATAAAGCAAAATGGAAATGATTCCTGCACTAGCTAGTGTGACTTAGCTTATACCATCAAGCAGGAATCCAGAGAACAAAACATTAGTTTCATGGTAGCTACAGTAGACAACATTAGACTGGCTGAGAGCTGTAGTTGGGTCCCAGGCAAAACAAGGTCTTTGCTAAACAACAGCAACACAGTAACTAAAATGTGAATAACTAAATCATACACTGTGCAAGCTGAACTACCAAATGAAAGTAAAGCGCTGAATTATTTGAATGCTCTTCAAACCTAATTTAAATTTCACCCACTACTGAGACCTCCACTTGCTGGCATCATAACTAATAATGGGAATGCTGCTGAAACGTCAGTTTTAGTGAGAAGCTCATTAAGAGAAAAAAAAAAGAGACATCATACAAGAAAACCAGCCGTTTACAACATGGTATATAAGCTCCTTGCATGGAAATACAAAATAGCTGGAAATAAAACCCAGGCAGTAAACTGTCCTTTTCCCAACACATTCAATAATCACATCCATCCAGAGCTTCATACAGGAAGTCCTGAATATAAATATTCCACAGCAGATGCTGCACTGGCATTAAAGTTCCCTGTTGGAGGACTGGATGATTCAAAGGGTAGTAGAAAATCTGTATGCCTTTAAAATACTGGTCTGAAACCAGCCTAGATTAATTTTGGTATGAAAGTCATTTCCATCTAAAGGGTCTTTTAGCCAACTGGAAATTAATTGGAGGTCTACTATGTCCCAGTCTCAGCTGGCAGCTCTACAGAGACACTGATACATCAGGGAGACTGATCTGTTTTTAAATCCTGCCCAGGTTTGTGGCTTGTATAAGCACGGAGCTGTTCCGGAGGCAGGGCATTCTTGTTCAGTACTGTGCATGCATTCTCTTACTCCAAAATAAAGGTTATAGAGACTAAACAAATCCCTGTATGTCAGCTGAGCTGTGTGCATGTTCCTATCCCCTGCCTCCAGCTGCAAAGTAAAATATGCCAGCAGAAGCCACCAGCAAGAGAAAAGCTGGTGTCACAGACACAAGTGACGCCTGAGTGTTTGCACACGCCCTCTTACCCAGGGCAAATTGCCCCTCCTGCTGTCTGTTTCCAAGTTTTCTCAATTATTGAACCAAAGTGAGTAGGAAAGGTTGCACACAAGGCTAAGATCAGGCTTCACAACATCGTGGCTGAACATTCACAGAAATACATTTTCTTCTTTCCCCATGCTGCTCTGGTTCCTGCCAACAAGGACCCCAAAGCCCCAGAGAGTGCTAGAACACTCCATGCCTTCTCTAAACACTGCTAGCTGTGTGACCTTGGGATTTTCAAGGGCTTCATTTCACATTTTCCCATGTTACCTCCCTCTGCATGCAGCCTTGCTCTTAGCCACTGGGGAGCTGGAAACTATGCTGAGTGTCTGCAAATGACCAATCCCTGTGAGAGCCTGGTAGCCTGAAGAACAACCTCCTCATTGCTCATGTCTGTTCCAACACATGGGACCTTCTTATGCAGCTTGAGCAACCAAAGAGTCCAGTCCTTTGAAAGGAGATTTTTTTTTATTGATAGCTTTCAAATGTCTAAACAGATAGAAATGTCATCCACATTTATTTTATCAGCTCTCTTACTGACCTCACCATAGACAGTAATTATGTTAGTTTGGTCTGGGCTGTTTTATGCACAGTTCTCTTGATCTTCTTTTATTTATAAATCTTGCTATTTCAGCCTATTCCATCAAACTGTCTTTTATAATAAGCTCAACAGGGCTCAGCTCTCCTCTCACAGAGGGGAAAACCAGGAATATTCAGTGAATACGGCCACCCTGGTTTGAAACCATAGTCCAAATGTTTAGAGTCAGTCCTCATAATGTTGTCAAATATTGAAGCTATTGATGTTTACATGGTTGATAACGTTGGTTTTTTGGGTTTTTTTAAGTTGGGTTCACATGAGATATCCTCTAACATGAACAAGTTGCTAGCAACACAGAACATTACACTCACACTGGCTGATCTGCTGCCCCTCGTCTACTCTGTCCATAAAATATTTCACGCTGCACACTATGTGCTTATTAGCACAGTTAGAAGCCATTATGAGAACTAGCAGAAGTGTTGTTAAAAGGCCTGATGATGAAAAAATTTTGCTGCCACTCAAGAAATGCAAATATTCTATTGTAGATGGCTTATGCCCATTATTGGTACTGCAGGAAGGAAGAATTTGGTGACAGCATCCAGCAAGTTGGGAGCTCCCTTACCCTACTGGAATGCAAATTATTTGAACCTGGTAATTTATGAGGTCCACATTTTTTAAACATAGTCAGCATGAACCTGATTTCTCAGCTTGTAAACTCATCAGGGCAAGGACAGCCTGCAGAGCTGAGTTCAGAGCATCCTGATCCCAACTGGTGTTCCTGAACAGCAACATTGAAAAGCCAGTGACACCTTCATCTGTTGTGCATGTTTGTGCTTGTTTATTTAGTCATCATCACCATCCTACTTAAAACAACTTTCCTCAGTTTCTGTGTCTCAGACATTGATCTTTCTTTCACCAATAAACTTCCCACAGATTCCCTCCAAAGGGGTTTTGACATCTTTCCACATATTCCCAGTTATAGAGTTTTTATCAGTAACTATACTTTCCCAATTCTGCATTTCTGAATGGCTGACAAGAGCAGGCTACACACTGCTCTACTGCAGCTGCCTGAGGAGCAGTGCTGGTGATCAATTAAGAGACTTGCTTAAAGCTGGGCAGGGATTCTCATCCTGAGAAAAAGCCCAAATCCTGGTATGGATTCTCTGTCTGGATGTGATTTGGCAGGCTGAGGTTAAGGTGCAAAGCTCACATTGTGATTGTCTCCAAGGCATGAAGACATTTCACTCCAGGGTTCTGTGGACATTCAGCCCATAGACAACAGTTGGCCCATGTTAGCTCAAAATTAGCTCAGCTCAATCAGTTTCCTTCTCTCCCACTTCCCTGACAAAGTTTCACTCAAATAGCCATTAACAGGTCTCATTACTGCTCATTCTCCTTTGAACTGTTGGAAAATGATCTGGTTTTTGGCAATTATTGTATTAGTTTGCCAAGGGCTTCCTACAGGAACATGTCTTGCATGGATGCAGCTATCTGGGAGCTGGCAATGGGACAATGCTTGGCAGGAAGCAGGGACACCAGTAATGCTGCAGCCTGGGATATGGAAGTCTGAAAAAAATAAGTATATGCATGGAGGAATCCCATGAGAAAGATCTCAGCTGGAGTGCAACTTTCATGCCCCTCCTCTGGGCCACCTCTCTTGGCAGGGTTAAAAACTGCTACAGTGATGGCTAATACACCTCAGTTGTGGGGTTCAATCCTCTCCAGTTTTACCTGCCTTCCTAGGGGAATAGTGGCCTAAGAAAGTCTGCCTTAAACCAGTGCATGTGAGTGCTCAGAGCACCTCCACAGACACGCAACGCTCACGGTGTTCAGACCACCTGTTTAATTGTGAAGCAAAGCCTGCTGTGCCAAACCCTCACAATGCCTTGGCAGATGTCAGATACAAAAACATACACTTCTTTAGTACTTCACAGGGATCTCAACAGATTTGCTTTATGTCACTACAACGGTGGTGATTTTTGTTGTATTTTTTGGGTATTTGGAGATTCTTTTTGGGAAAAAAAGAATTTCCTTGTCTTACGTGTTCCCCTGTAGCCCTGTGAACTGGATAGTTTCATAACACAGAAGGCAAACCTGAAGAAATGGGAATTTATAATTTTTAATCCAAGCTGGTGAAATTCAGAGCTCTAACATTAGTTGAATAGCAAGGCTTGATGGTACTACGTGACCTAGCTTCTCATTATACCCCTGGGAAATGCAAATAATATTACGCCATCTTCACTGTTGTGAAAACTCAAGAAAGTTCCCACTGTAAAGTCACTGACATTACTGAGTCTTGGAAAGTAGAACTGGAAGAGAACTTGAGAGATCATCCAGCACATTCCCTTGCCCCAAAGCAGGAATCATTATGCCTAAGTCTAATTGTCTCCCGTCACTAGTCCTAACTAGGACTTATTTAGGGGTAGCATGAACCTATTACCTTTGGATAGCAGTTAGAAGGCAGTATTTAAAATCAGTTGACAATTTTGACATGCATATTATCTGCTGTAAAATATTGTTAATAGGATCCACACTGTTCAACTTCTAATGTTCTGACCTTAGACTATACTTTTATCCCTTCAGTATTATTACAGTTTCTTTTCCTAGCAAATGGGCTCTTCTTTTATTCTCCTTGGCATTGAAGGAGCATCAAGTCTGTTATTCAGACTGTTATTTCTGTGTGCATCCCTGGCACTGGGAAAGAGGCTGTTCCTTTTTCTAGTGAGAACCAACCTGAATATACTTCAATGCCTGCCCTTGTACTCTGTCCACAGACTGAATGCTGCAATTAAATCTCAAGTAGTAACTCGAAGCAAAAAGAAATAGGAAAATGCTGGACAGGTGGTCCGAGAAACTGTAATATTAAAATCCAGTATAAGTACAGTTAATTATGTAAAATAAAATATTTCAAAGTGGGTTTCCCTATCTTGGAGGTGAGTAAAAAATACCTGGATGTTCCTGTCCACTCTCACCAGATCCATCTACAAACAATTCAATGGAAACTGCACAGCTTGTATGGTTTTGTATGACATATATCATAGTTCAGTCTGCAGTAAACAAATTCACACCCAAAAATTCTCTTTGATCTGGCATCCTTCCCAATATTTTCTGTTTCAGGAAACTAAGGAGAGCACACAGACCAGGTCCTTGCGCAGTTTGAGCTGGTCTCTCCAATTTTATACAATCAGACCTTCTGCAGTTTATGTTATTGATATCCATTCAGTAAACTATCTGAAGTGTATTACCCACGTCTTTCATGAGTATAAAAGTGCTTCTGACTTTAGTAAANTGTTTTCATTTTTAAAAAAAAAAAAAAAAAAAAAAAAAAAAAAGAAACCAACCACTGGCCTAGTGGCTTATATTCTCCTACTGACAGCCAATAATTTAATTCAATCCTTGTTCCTGCATTCCTAGGAAAAAGAGGCTTCAGAGTGCATTGGAGTCTGGCCCAGTAGTTAAAACAGCAGTTTGAGACACACAAAAACTAGAATCTATGCTTTGCTTTGCTATTATCTCCTCCACGATGCTTCCTTTCCCTGGAACTGCTTCAGCACTGCCCTATTTTTTGTCTGGTCACCAAAGCTCTAATGTAGTAGTCCTAAAAAAAGCAACACAGTAGGTACAGTGACTGCAGGCTGATCTTTGCTCAGCAGTGCAATAGCTTCTTGGAAGCAAGCAGAGGTGCAAAATATAACTAACTACCCTTCCTATCAAAATCAGCAGGAGAAGCCAAAGCTGTAGCGTCATCCCACTTGACACAGATGAGTCCTGGTGCAATACCCTTCTGCAGCAGTTTGATCAGCTATCTCTGCCTCAGAACACTGAAGAAGCTGAAGACATTGACTCTGGGTGATCAGCCCAGGAAGCAACAAGGGTCTGTTTCAGAGCTGGGTTAAAATAAGAGAGTTCCCAAAACCTGATGCTTTGGTCAGACCATGTCTCATTCTTTATGTCCCTCGACCACAAAATACTGATATAAAATATCTCCAAAATCCCAGAACAGTAGTCACAGACCAATTAGAAGCATTATCTGGAAGAAACCAAGTAATATCTGTCTGTTCAATAAGAAGGGGCACAGAATATTGTTCTTTTGAGGGGTTTGGATAGGACTGCACAAGGATGGTATGCAATCTGCCTGCATCATCCCGTGGTTTGTTTATTGCCTTTGTTTGTTTTTTCCCCTGCAGCCTTTGCCTCTTATTCAATTCATCTTCTGTTTCCTTATCATCAGATTAAATTTTTCAGTTATTTAATGTCCTGTAATCTTTTAATCTAATTCTTTTGAAAGAATATTTTTGTGCCTAAATAAAATATAAATATGTCCTACCAGGAGCAATGCCTACCATTGTGGTTGCTCAGCTCTCTCTCACATATGACACTGTGAATAAAAATATCTTTTCCCATTTTCAGGACAAAATATAGTAGGGTAATAGGAGGGTCTTACTTATGAAGAATTAGAGTGGGGTGGTAAAAAGGCACAGAGAGGATGGGAGGAAGTGTCCCAGGGCTGGCTGGGAGTGCAGAGGGAAGAAGTCAGGTTCTGGGCCAAGTAGAGAGCAGAGAAGGAGTTTTTAGGATCAAAATAAGGCTCTGAGGGAAAGAAAGCACACGGTGACTATAAACTACAAGGAAAGGAGATGGAAATTTAGAAAAGTGAGTTGGAACTTTGCTTTTTGACAGAAAGAGTGAAAAAAGAGATCAGGAGAAAAGCTGGGGGAGAGTGAGAGCTTGAGAGACAACTGGCCAAGAGCAAGGGAACTACAGCATAGACCTGAAACCAAACCCATCCCTCCTGCGTCATCTATTGCCAGCCAGGATCGTGAAATTCCCTGACAGTGTGCATCTGGTTACTTCTTTATTCTGCATCCTTTAATGTCAGGATCACGTGACATGTAGCCGGACAACAATGTACTCTGTTAGCTCAGGTGATAAAAGTCTGTGCTACAGATCTGAACAAAGTGACATTAAACTCTTGATGCAAGAACTGCTACAAGCCTTGTTACACTGTGGAACTAAACATCAAAATCTTGCTGACTGGGGAAAACCGTCTCTTTGCTTTAATGAAGAGAATTATGTTACAAAATATTTTCAAGACTGTTAATTTTGCAGCAAGGCACGCATCAATCAGGTCCCAAAGACCGAAAAAAAGGGAAAAGTTTGTTCAAGAGGCTGTTTGGCTGAGACCTCAACACGTGCACAAGTCCGTAAAACTAGAGACAGGCATGGGTGCTATTCTGAGGTCTGCCAAAAGAATGGCATGACCTTGGGCAGTCTATTAACCTTTCCACACCTCAACCTCCCCATCTATATAAAAGAGTGAGGATGACATATTTTGCACTTGACAGGTTTGTAGATCACTAAGACCTACGAGATACACCCAAGGGTAGCTCACATTAACTAGTTAGTCCTGCATCTCTCGGTGGGAGCTCTGCTGTTTCCATTTTATGCACCACTCAATGCAGTCAGAATTATGGTCACAAGTCAGCTCCTGTGGTCCATTAATATACACCCTGGCATCTCTCAATGCTGCAGTCGAGAACTAATCTGCCTCCAGTCTCAGCTAATTGGAAAAGGGGTTTTTTTCTGTGTTATGTGGATTTCCAAAGTTAAATCTTGAGTGATAGACAGTGCTGTCACAGCAGCATTAAGTGTTTAGAGAGTGATTATTCTTGAAAGACTTCCATTTTTCAAACTTGTGCTTTCAGAAAAATCTGTGGAAATAAATGAGAACACCAAGGGCTAAACAACACTTTGAGCTTTACAACAATGATCTCCAGAAAGGGGATGCAATAGCCCAAAGCCTTGCCTATTGCATTTACAATTACAAGAATCTGCAGGTTTCCTCATATCACTGTTGGCATTTAGGGGCTTGCATCATGTGAAATCCTATTCATAAAAGTCAATGTGCTCCTGAGAAGAATTGCTCTCAAAACGTCAATATACTTTTTTGTAACCTTTCTATTTAATAAAAAAGAGACAGCTTCAATTAGTGAGGAATGTTCCACATAAATTAGATTATTTTAAAATTTCCAGCAATATTAAAAGATATTTTTAGCAAATGAACATTTGTCACTTTAGAAACATTTGTAGCCTTTTACTCTTCCCTGTTTAAAAAAAAAAAATTTGATACTTGGTCACTTATTCTGTATGAGTCAAACCCACACTCATAATTTCTCACTGCAGCTAACAGAAACTATGCCTGCTGAGAAGATGAATAAGAAATATTCAGTATTTATGATCCCACTGCCACCAGCAGGTAAACAGCCAGCTCTGTGGAAGCTGAAACTTGCCCTGTATATTGTTGATCCCTGGATCAGTGTCAGTGGGGACAGCTGCATGGAAGGGCAGAGAAGGGCCCGATTTAAAACACCAGCCCACCTCACTGTCATGCCCAGGGAAATCAGCACATTGTGCCCTGGTGATGCACAGACAGCCCAGGCTCCAAGCACTGAATGGCCAGCCCTGCCAAGATGAACCATGCTATCTGCTTGAAAGTGAAATCCCAGACCTTGCTGTCAGCAGGGAAGGAAAAGCAGGTCCTTTCCTGGAACTTCCTCTTCTCTTCCATTCTCCTGGCCTCCCATCCAGTACCAGGGCTTGAACACTTCCTTTCCTTTTATTCTCTAAATGAATATTTAACTTACATTTTAGCAAAAAGCTTTTATTGTTACTATTATTATTATTGTTATATACAGATTTATCAGTGAAACTCTTCAGGGGGAAAGCTTTTGTCATCCGTGAAAGTGCAGCACAAAGAAACCTGGCCTTATCTTACTAATTACTCCAGTTCCTCCCCAAATCCTATCAAGCTGCTTGTTATTAATCAGTTAGAACAGTGTTGCCTGTATGGCAATATAACATATGCCAGGATGAGATCTGTTTACAGAGCTCAGGCTTTGGCACTGAGCAGGGAGATGCTGAGCCAAGAGAAGCAGTGTTGCTACAGTCTATCAGCCAGACCAAGGGCCAGGAGACACGTGAGATTTCAGGCATTGGATCCAGAGGGCTGTGGATATCATGCCCACATTTACCTTCCTGACGTTGTCCCTAAAATAACCATATTGTGAGTTAGCCTTGAGCCTGAATGAAAAACTATTGAGATAAATGAGGCTATAAGTATTTTGGGGGTACCAAACACTATGGTGCACACTTGATGTCCCATGAAAAGAGAGAGGTAAGCCTGAGAGGCTCTTTTACCGTTCTACCTTCCTACTGATTTCTTACCTGTATCCCAGCAATGCAGAAGAACTGAGAAAGTCTTATCCCCAAGTTGTTTTGCTGCCATCACTCTAAAGTTCCTCTGTGACAATGTATGGATAATATGAGGGGCAAAATTATTCTGCCAGTCCTATCCAACCAGCATCTTCTCTGGCAGAGGCTGAGAAATTCACTAACAAACTTACTAATCCAAGCCCCAAGGTACTAACGCATGGTCTCTGTTCTTGGAGGAGCATAAGCAAGCTCCTCTCAGATGGGTTAGTGCCAGTCTTGTCTTAACTCTTCAAGCAAATTCCTGCTTAAGGTGAGTGAGAATTTTTGCTCTGAAAAATGCTGCTGCAATGAAAGCAGAGAGCAAAGCAAATCTGCAGCATTCCTCTGAAAGGCAAGTGTCTACTGAGGAAAAAGCTGCACATGTTGATGAAGAAAAGTTGAACAATAAGATTTCACTAGAAAGTGATTGTGATTTTTGCCAAGAATTAAAGTTCTACAACAGAACTGCTTCCTTTGGGTGGGGGTGAGGAAATATATAAGAAACAAGAGAAGTATCATGTGATCTTTCTCTTGAGACATCCTTCTACTTCACGGCAATCAGCAGCTCAGAGGGAAGAAGCAGCTGAACCCATCCCTCTTTACACAAGAATGTCAAAACATTTTGTTAACAGTGGCAGGTCAAGTTTCACAGCCAGGCTCAAAAACAGCAAATTATTACTATTGCTATCTATAGGTCACGAAAAAAGAATTTGCCTACAGTCTATTAGGGGCAACACTGAAAAGAGAATCCAGGAAATCTCGTGGCTCATCATCTGCTTTGTGCATCATTTAATTTTCTTTCCCCAAAAGACAGTGCAGTGTTATGGGTAGACTGTGCTCAGTGAATATGCTTCAAGCAAAAGCCCACAGTAATCTCATCACACTGTTTGTCCTAATTTTCTTCAATTATCAACATTACTTCTTGATTTTCTACATTTCTCCTTTCCCATTCCAAGTTCAGTATTTCCAGTCTGGAAAGATGCTGCTTTTGCAAGAAAAAATAGAAGTAATTCTGCTGACTTGAAATACAAGCTGGTCTGAGTCTTTTGTAATGAAGAAAGAATGCTGGCTAGATATATAAAGTTATCCTCTATCCAAGGTGTGCTGTGGGATCTTAAATATCCATCTGGACAGGACATGGGGAGAGCAGATGGGACTTCAGTTTAGCATTTATCCTAGCAGCAGCGTTCAGTAAGGCAGCATGTCTCTGAGGCCGAGCCCCAGCCCTACCTTAGTAAAACCTAAGCTGACCTTCTAACCAAGGAGTTAAGAGTACTGTTGAGTCAGCTGTATAACAATGCAGAGGGAGATGGCAATGGCTCATAAATCTGTTTTGTATTTTAGCATGCCATTAAACTGCTCATAATTAGGACAAAGCACAGGATGAAACCCTAAGCAGGCATTGCTGCTGCCCTTATTACCTGTGGATTGATTCTCCTCTTGCTCACACTGTTGTTACATCAGTGATTTGCAGGTGTTCCTCTGGTTTACTCTGCTGCAGTGAGAATATGAATCTGGCCCAGGGCTTTAATATACGTTCTAATTTAATTCGTGTCTCTGTCTCCACATGGGAATTCTCATCTAGACAAAGCCCCCTCTGGGCCTTGTGCTATTTCCAAATATAGGACTTTTTCCCATTTGTGCCATATTTGGTGGGAAGCCCACCTAACTCTATTCATTCACATGACTTGCACCACATTTTAATATTAGATTTAAGATCTTTCCTCTGCCTACAGTCCATTTTAAGTACGTTGCATGTTTTATTATTTCGTGTAGTTTTCTTGCACATAAATCAATATATAATGAAGCTAAGCACTTCTACACTTGCTAAGGCACTGTGCAGACATTAACTCTCCTAGGCCCCTGGAGGTGGGTAAAACAGAGATCATTACTAGCCTCTCTATCTTGGTCTATCCACTGCATTCCATGGCAGTGTAGGGACACACGGGATTTTACAAACAGACAAAATGCAGCTGGGAGATTAAGGAGCAAACTGTACTAGGACAAGGAAGAATATGACCCAGAGAAATCAGCATGTGCTTAATGCAGCTGAAAAGTGCAGAGAACCCACACCCTTGTGTACTATCAGACTGTGCTCTCAACACCAGGCTTTGGAGGTAAGTTAGATGCAGAGCCAAGACCAGTGGATTTATGCAGGCATGATGATCACTTCCTAATTCTACCCCAAGAGCGATACACCTTCAGAAACCAGAGAGTTCAAAAGATTTATGGAGATCATTGCTTTTCTTTGGGGCCCATGCTGAATGTTATGGTGTATTAGGCTAGAGATGGAGGTGTAGTGATTTGCCCAAAGTGATGTAAGAGAAGGGGCCAAGGAACTGGAATCACAGAGGTTCTCCAAGTGCAATTCCACAGAGCACCACTATGGCAGCGGTGTTCTCTTCTACTGATTGATGGAATCACATCATGGACTCACATTCCTAAACTCTTGAAAGGACAAACCTATGAAATGAACTATTCCCCTATTCCAGCAATAACACCCCAGGGCAACATCGTTTCATGAGTACATACCTCGGAATATGTACGGAGCAAACCTGAGGGGAAAGGAAGAAACGAAGTGTCATGGCATAACCTGGGGGTGAACAATTGTTATAAAACCCCTCTGTGCCCTACCACAGAGAGTATGGCCTTGCTAGAGCCTGAAGCTCATAACAGCAGCTCACAGTCATTAATTCTAAAGAACCAAGCTCAAATCCTGCTGTGTTGGCCAGGATGGAGGCCAATCACAACACGAGGCAAATCCTTTTAATATGTTGCATATCATTGCAGTAATCCAAGACAAATCTTTGAAAAGAATGTGACTTTTGCAAGAGCATTTTTGTCACTGTGAAAATTATGCCAGTGAAGAAACAGCAAAATTATCTTAGCAGCATTCAAGTTGCCTGTCAGCCTTTGAGAGAGAATCCCTGGGCAGGAGTCTGAGGAGGCCAGCCACAGCATGCAAGAGGATGCCAGAAGATGCTGCAGTTCCTGCTGACTTCTCTGCACAAAGGCAGACAAGACCACTACACCACTCAGTACCAATACAGCATTAACTTTTCCCTTCCAGAAGACCAACTCTGTTGTAAAATTGTTACACATGTGCACATATCACAGCTTCTTTATAGCCCTGTCTGACATCCAGGGTCTAATGGCACATGCTGAACACATCTGCAAGCTTCTCATTTTGCTACCATCAAGTTTAGAAATACATCCCCTTAAAAAATAAAAGCTGAGGTTCAATTGACTCCATCATAACAATTTAAGAAAAACATTAAATATCTCCTGACATAAAATGTACTTTGGTGGTAACAACTCCCTGCAGCCCTACAGGCTTGGTACAGAGTGACTGGAAAGCAGCCCAGTGGAAAAGGACCTGGGGATGGGGTCAACAGCAGCTGAACATGAGCTGGGGTGTGCCCAGGTGGGCAAGAAGGCCAATGGCATCCTGGAGTGTATCAGAAATAGTGTGATCAGCAGGACCTGGGAAGTGATTGCCACTCTGTACTCATCATTGTTGAGGCTGCACCTCAAATCCTGGATTCAGTTTTGGGCCCCTCACTGCAAGAAACATATTGAGGGGCTGGAGTGAGTGCAGAGAAGTGAATGGAGCTGGGGAAGGGTCTGGAGCACAAGTCCTGTGAGAAGCAGCTAAGGGAGATGGGGGAGATCAGCCTGGAGAAGAGGACCCTCAGAGGGGACCTTCTCACTCTCTAAAACGATTTGCAAGGAGGGTGTAGCCAGGTGGGATCAGGCTCTTCTCCCAGGTAGCAAGGGACAGGATGAGAGGAAATGGCCTCAAGCTGTGCCAGGGAAGGTTCAGGTTGGACATCAGGAAGAATTTCATCACTGAAAGCATTCTCAAGCATTGGAAGGGGTTGTCCAGGGATGTGGTGGAGTCACCACCCCGTGGAGTTTCAAGAAACAGCTGGACATGGCACTCAGTGCTCTGGTTTAGTAGACAAGGTGGTGACCTGTCAAAGGCTGGACTTACTCTCAATGCTCTGTTCTAACCTAAATGTTTCCAAGATTCTATGTAAAAATTATGAGAAAAGTCAGTATCTATGACTATTTGTTAAATAATTTACATCAAATCCTGACTCAGTTGCCAAGAAAATACTAGAGATCTAATCAGAAATTTCCACTTACCTAGCGAGGGCAGAAAAAATATTGCTCTTTCACCTGTGGTAAACCATGCTGATCTCTGGGTTCCTCTATGGCCATAACGCAGGAGAGAACTGTTCAGATGGAAAAGGTGAATTCTGGCTCCTTTAAACATGTTTTCAGGGTATAAAAGTTCAAAAGCTGAAAAAAAAAAAAAAGGTCACTTAAAAAAACACTAAATAAGATGCTGATTGCAAAAATCTCTGAATTAGAAGAATGTCTTACACAACAAAAAGATGCAGCTGAAATCTATAACGAACAAAAAAATGAATTTAAATGGTTCCCCAAGGAAAACAACCCAAAGTGTATCTCCTTAAAGCAGCAAAGAAATTCACAGAAACAAAGATTAATTTACTATATTTTTCAAGGAAAACATAACTGAAATTCACACACTGCAGACACACTATCAAAATGGTTTACTATGTAAGCTGTTCTGAAAAATAAAAACAGTGCTTGACACAGGATCTGAAGTTATCTGTTCAGCCCTAATTTCTAATGTCTAAACTCTTATCTCCTGTAATTCTAAATGAAAATTCTGAACACCCTTAATAGTATCTAACACTTCTACAACACTTTCCACCATTAAGTATAAAATGCCTTACAAAAGGTTAGAGACATTATCTCCATTTTATGAAAAGGGAAACAAGCATGGAGAGCTGATTTGCTCAGACCCACCAAGCAGACTGGGAGCAGACACAGAGCCATGATCCATCCTCCTGTGTGTTCTAGTCTTGAGGAAATTAGCATTCCCTCTAATTGCATTTTTATTTCCTTTTAGAGAGCACATAGGAATATCTGGAAATTTAGTAGCAATTTTTAAAAGTGCTTTTGGGGAAAGGAAGATTTTAGTCACTCATTATGTGACTAAATTAATGCACATAGAAAAACACTCTTATGAATATAAAACGTGGCATACACTCCACATTCTAGGCTATTTAATATTTGCTCTGAAACTCTGAATCAAATCAAATCCCTCAACTCAATATTGTTTACAATTTATTTCAACTTCAATTGATGAGACAACACAGAGGTTCTCTTCAGTTTACAAGTGTCTGTGCTCTGCTGATGTCACTTTCAGCAACCCTTGGTCAGGGCTTTTGTAGTTCTCGGCCACATCCAGTTCCTGATGCTTTCTGAACATCAGTACCTAGCCATCCCAGCTCTGAAGGGATAGTTGAATCAGTTCCACTGCGTGTTTCAAGACATATATTTAGCACAACAATCACTTCAGAGTTTTCCTTACCACTTTCATTCTGTCTCAACCTTAATTCATGAACTTAAAAACATCCATTGATTATCTGGTTAGAGTCACTTTCCATACATTCATATGTGCAGGTGTTATTGTACATATATTGAGCTACAAATCAATCTCACAAACATTTCCAGGCTTAGAACATCAACTCCCCTGCAAATTAGAAAGAACTTTGGGTACCCTGACAAGGCGACACTGAAGCAGAAGAATGCTCATCACAAGAATTAAAATTGCCAGCACCTAATTGCCCCTTCCATTTCCCTTTGAGTCACGGAGGTGGGACACACACGGTCCCTGACACATTCCCGGCTCCAGGACTGGCACATTCCTGACACGAGAAACAGCTCAGCTGTTTATTAGCGTCTGGGGTAATAGTAGATATTTAACACCCCACACCAGAAGAAAACAGGAAAACATTTTACCAGGTGGGAGAGCTGGAGTGGGTAGACGAGGTATAATTATACTCATTGGAATTTGGCCAGAACACTCGATCAAATACACCAAACAGCCCTGTTAAAGCCTTAAACAGTCGCAGGCACTTTAGTTTTCAGTCTTAGGTAAAAGACAGCACTTTGTCCATGTGTGCAATAAAACACCGATGGGGTCACCGAGGCTCGCCAGGGGAGTTTTAAGTGTGTTTTATAGGTATTACCACATACCTCCCAATGTTTGAAACCAGAGCATCAGTAGAATCTTCTTAACGCACATTTGCATAAATATGCATCCATTTGCATCAGATTACACCAGCACACGGTCATTTTCGCAGCGCACTGGGCGCTCGGGCCGCACACCGCATCCTTCCCAGGGCTGCTTTGCCATGCCCGGCCGCCGGCCATGAGGGAATGGCCCTTGGAGGGGGGAGAGCAGCGCCGGGAGGGGAACGGCCCCCTGAAATGGCAGCAAAGTCTCGGCACCGTGAGGGGAACAACCCCCTGAAATGGCAGGAAAGTCTCGGCACCGTGAGGGGAGCGACCCCTCAGAGATGGCAGCAAAGTCTCGGCATTATTTAGCGGAACAGCCCCCTCAGAAATGGCGGGAAANGGGGAACGGCCCCCTGAAATGGCAGCAAAGTCTCGGCACCGTGAGGGGAACAACCCCCTGAAATGGCAGGAAAGTCTCGGCACCGTGAGGGGAGCGACCCCTCAGAGATGGCAGCAAAGTCTCGGCATTATTTAGCGGAACAGCCCCCTCAGAAATGGCGGGAAAAGTCTCAGCCCCGTGAGGGGAACGGCCCCCTGAAATGGCAGCAAAGTCTCGGCACCGTGAGGGGAACAACCCCCTGAAATGGCAGGAAAGTCTCGGCACCGTGAGGGGAGCGACCCCTCAGAGATGGCAGCAAAGTCTCGGCATTATTTAGCGGAACAGCCCCCTCAGAAATGGCGGGAAAAGTCTCAGCCCCGTGAGGGGAAC
>VWZG01008029.1:338745-479592 GCA_013396735.1 Grallaria varia | reverse complement strand
AGCGGAACAGCCCCCTCAGAAATGGCGGGAAAAGTCTCAGCCCCGTGAGGGGAACAGCCCTCCAGACGTGGCAGGAAAGTCTCGGCACCGTGAGGGGAACAGCCCCCTCAGACACGGCAGGAAAGTGTCGGCATTTTCAGCGGAACAGCCCCCTCAGAAATGGCGGGAAAAGTCTCAGCCCCGTGAGGGGAACAGCCCCCTCAGAGACGGGAACAGAGCCCCGAGGGGAACGACCACCTAAAGCGGGTCAGTCCCGAGGCCGTGAGGGGAAAGGCCCGTGAAAGGCGAGAGCCCCGAGGCTGCAAGTGCGGTAGTTTCTTGGAGCAGGAGCCCTGAGGTGAGCAGGTCTCGGTCCTGTGAAGAGCAGCTGCCCAGGAACCCCCTGAAGAGAAAATGGAGGGTGCGGAGATACCTGTGATGGCAGAACGGGAGCCGGTCGGGCTCATCCGAGCTTTGTGGCAGTGCTGGGAGGCAGGGAAAGGCAGGAAACAGCAGACGTGGGCTTTGGAAGGGCAGGGAGCACAGCCAGGGATGGGCTTTGGAAGGGCAGGGAGCACAGCAAGGATGGGCTTTGGAAGGGCAGGGAGCACAGCAAGGATGGGCTTTGGAAGGTCAGGGAGCACAGCAAGGATGGGCTTTGGAAGGTCAGGGAGCACAGCAGAGGTGGACTTGGGAAGGGCAAGGAACACAGGCCGGGATGAGCTTTGGAAGGGCAGCCCCATGTCCTCAGGTGGGTTCAGTATGTGGAAAAGGAGCAGAGCCCTGGCTGGCTGGTGTTGTGTCAGGGCCTTTGGAAGTGGAGGGGCAGGAGTCTGCTGAGGGAAGAAACAAGCCCAGCCCTCCTAAGGGGCACCTGCTGCTCCCTTGGAAATGGACAGTAATCTCACCTGAATGTCTGCTGAAATTCCCCTCTAGACAAGTCAGCTGCTCAGTGACCCTGACTGAGGGTGTTGTGAGCCCCTGTCGTGCACCTGGAGCTCAGGGCCAGTCTCTGTTTGTGAGCAGTGTTCCCGTTTGAAATGCAGGAGCACTGAGAAATCCCAACACTCTGCTCCCTGAGAAAGCTGTTCCAGAGGCCCACAGATGGGAAGTGTCATGACCAGGAGGAAAATGAATGAGGTAGGCTGTAGTCAGCAGGACACTGAATGTTCTGAGCAAAAACGATCTTTAGGGTTACAGTGGTATCTCTAGGCGTTCTGAACTGAGACATTGAAGTAGTTCTGGGCTTGTTCCTGTGTGATTAAGATCAAAGTCTTGTAAAAACAATGGGTTTGTGGTTAAGACACTGGACAGTGGCACAGTGACTGTGGCCTCATTCCCTTCTCCATGATTGGCACTCTAGACAAACTGATGCAAGTCTGTTCATTTATCTGTGTCTCACTTGCACATCTGCAAAATTTCTACTGTGCCAGTTAAATCAGCATTGTCTCTCCCTCTCCAAATGTACAGCACCTAGTGTGGTGATGATCTACCATTCTCTGTGAGCTTCCACGGGGGTTAAATTTACTGAGGAGAATAAGTCACTTGGTCAAAGAAGGCTTTATAAATGATGATTTTATTTAACTGTAAATGTTTATTGTATAAGAGATGAAGTCGAGAAAAAATATACATATATAGAAACTCTTTAAATTCAAAGGTTCCTAAAACCTTGTACTAGGGAGAAGTAGATATTTAAGTGACACTGTTGAGTAATATTAAAAGTAGTTTCAGTACTCATGGCTTGTAGAAGTCTCTCACAACCCTGCAAATGATTTCTCTCTGTACTGATTTTTTCCTTTACCATTCACTGAGCAATGATTATTTCCCATGATTTTAAATGGAGCTGAAATTAGCTTGGTTATTTTTGTTTAACAACAACAACCTCAATGCATGTTGCGCTTTTTATCCTGCAAAAAGAGCTTTGTTTGTTCCCTGGCATTGGAGATGATGTCAGCAAAGCTCCTGGAAGAGCAACTGCTGTTAGTTAATTGCTGTCTGCTTCACAACCAGCAAAGGCAGGAATGAAACTAAGGTACTTTTGTGACCCTACAGAATGTAACCTGTGCTTAGATTCAGTGGTGTAACTCCATCACAATGCAGTAGCACAAAGGAGACATGAAGTAGTTAATATGTAACACCAATGTATCGGAATAGTTTTCAGAATAAAGTTATTCTTCTGCTTAGTAACAATAATAATAATAATAATAATAATAGTAGTAACAGCTATACAATTCCCGCTTTTTGTGTCCAGAGGTGAAACTTCTGAGTAAACTATAGGAGATGGGAATATTGGAAAGGATAAGTCTGTTTACACAGTCTGACAGGATTTTGCATATGGAGTTGATTTTAGTCACTTCACATAAGAGCAAGAAACTGCATTTTTGTCTCTTTTGTTGGGAGCATTATTCATTCTTCTAGGACATTATCAATCTAATACATGCATCCTGTTTCTACTAAAATCAGTTAGACAGACTCTGAGAAATGAGGGCAGAAGATAAATACGGTGAAGATAGAAGAAAATGTCTTCCTTAATTCCTGCTGGCAGCAGTTCCTTGTGTCATGCAGAGTGCTAAAGTCTAATTGCATAGAGATGGCCAGCCCTTATACAGGATTTTATCTCTTTTGGCAGACTAGTAACTGGGAGAATGGTGACTCCTCAACCCTGCAGTCCCACGAGCCAAAGGGTTAATTTTTATTCCTGCAGTGGTTTCTCAGACTCCTTTGATGGAATCCGCATTCAGATTCTCCAACAGTGAAGAAGAGGGCAGGTTTTACCCTTCCAGGCTTTCATTATGTTGCAGTTTTCATGATTTTCCAGGGCTGCTGGGTTCATGAAAATTAATGCAATTCTGCCAGACTGTTTCCTTCGTTTCTGATGTGCCCTGATGCATTATGAAACCATTCAAGGGACTGAAATTTCCCTTCCACTGAGTTCAAACCAACAGTATGTGATTCGTGCTGTTTCCGGAGACTTCCTTACAACTCTGGTATTGTTCCAAGTAGCCCAGCAGAATGGATTGGAAGAGTCCTCTGTGCTTAGGACCCTTCCCTCCAAAACTTCTTCCCATTTAGTGGCATCAGCTCCCTTTGCTGGGAAGTATTACATGTACTCAACTGGCAGATTTTGCAGATAAGTCTGTTCTGTAGTATTTCAAAAGCATTTGCTGTCCTTTCTCTTCCTGGACAAGGAGAAGGAAACAGACAGTGGATAGGGAATATTTAGCAGATAGGAGTCTTCAAAGGCAACCAGAGACTGAAGCAATTGGTGCAATGGTAATAGAATACTGTCTTCCATGATGTATACTTTTATGTTCTCCGGTGATGACATCTTAGCTGATGGTGTGCTCAATTTTAGCTGGGGGAATTTCCACCGCAAGCATGGGTTTACTCTAGTGCTTTATTGATTGCTATAAAGTAGTCCTGTATTTCAGAGAAAATCTTCTATCGGGTGCTTACAGTTTGGGTTTCTTGATTGTGTCTTGCCTTTGTCTCGTGGCAGAAAAAGTAAACGTTGAAGAAGAAAAAAGTTGATTTTGAATGTAAAGGGACATGAAAAAATCAGGAGTGAATTTGATCATGCGTACTAGAGATGAATAGAGGTTTCAGTCAGAGCTGTGAGGTAACCATGTGAGGACGTGTCCATCCTTGATATGAGGGTGATTGGGACCTGTGAGCTGTGCTCAAAACAAGCGAGTGTCTATATATTGGCAGGCCATGAGGACCCATCCTGGAAGGCCAAATGAGCGTGATGATAAGCTTTTATTTTTGTAATTTCAGTGTATGCTTTGAATACATAGTCTCCATCCAGGATCTTTTCCTTGCCTTTTGACAGCACTGTCTATGTGTGACCAAGCCATCTTCAACCAGATGGAAATAAAAATGGGGGCACAGTGCAGGCTCTTCACATGGGCTCCTGCCTTTAATAAAGAGGTGTTGTACAGCATAAAGCCACACTGTGCTTCTGTCTGCACTGCTTTTGCTGTGTATGCTGTCTAAATTTGAACTAGCTGAAGGATGCCAGTATGGGCTGCAATCCTGACTGCACTGTAGTCATACCTGCAGGAAAGAGCTCAGGAGTGCCCCAGGTCCATCATTCACACTCCAACATCCGTGGAGAAGGGCCTCTTCCAAGGAGCTCTCCCCTGCCTTACTTTTTGCATTACTGGATTTCTATCTAGTGGTTTAGTGACCTGCAAAGATGGCCAAGGGGCAACTTACCTCCCTTCCCCTCCTCTGTTCTCTCCTAACCAATTTGCTGAAAGAACAGATAAAAATTCCAGTGAGTGTCTCCTTATAAATCCATCGATAAAGATTAAAAGGGTAAGGGACCTCTTCCATCTCCCCCTTCATTTCTCAGTGGTTTCCTCAACAACCTCCAAACACTCTTGTGATTTTTCAAGTATGTAAATGAGCCAATTCCTGTCTCTTCAGGTATTTTCAAGTAGAAGTCAGGAAAGCACCACCTCTTCCAATGATTATATGCCTGTTCTCTACTGTGATCCCCTTCTCATCTGCTGGGACACCTCATACTGTTTAGCAGTGTGTGAATAGCAGGGTGCTTATGACATGCTGACATCTACTTACATCTTGCAGCTGAAAACCTTGGTTCTACAGAGAAAATTGCTGTAATTTCAGGTATAAATGCATGGAAATTCTTGGTATCAATACTTTACTGTCTTTATAATGGTGCCTGAGTCTTTTCCTGGAGCAGTGGGGTGAAGCTGTGTAAGTAAGAAGTTGGAAGGGTTATTTGGTGGTTGAGTAAGTGCCCATTGGGTAAACTGTAGCTAAAGCATCTCAGATACGTATTTATGCTTCATACACAAGTAAAAATGCCTCAGTGCATCTGGCAGAAAATGAACAGCTGGATAAAACTGCAGTTGTAATGTATCGTGGGACATGGTGGCAGTTCCACAGTGGGCTGCTGAGATGATGAGCTGCACCTCCATCAGCTGCTCTGATGAACCCACTGGAGGACATTGCCCACTGCTGTTCGACTGTGGGCTGAGCACCAGCAAACTGTAGCTGCCTGTAGTCCTGGTCCAGCAATGTCACACTGGCATCCCAGTGTGTGAGCACAACATCTTGATGGCAAAGTCAACTTGAATGAAAGAGCCCATTGGCAGCATTCCTTCCTTCCTTCCTCTTCCTCACTATTCCTGCACTTCAATTTCTTCACAATCCCAGCTGCTTCTCATTTTTCACTTTCTTTGTGACTTGAAAGGATCAATAGGGAACCATCAAAGAAATGGTGTAAGGACTCATTTATTTCCAAAGTATTTTCTTTCTTTTGCCATCGTTAATTGGATTGCTCATAGCCAGCGGGCTTTTGATCTACTTAGCTGCCCCGATGGCAGGGGAATGAAGAGGAAAGGAAAGAGTATTTTAAATGCTATAAATCATGTAGAGATGCAGAATGGTTTATAGTGATCAATAAAACAAACAATTACCCTGTTATTACCCAATACACTGTCATGATGGCTTCAAGTACTGGCAAAGAAAATACAAATAATAGTAACATGCATACAAAGGAAAAAACCAGAAGCCTCATTGGTGATGGTGAAATATACAGCCCATTAGAATGAGGCACGCAGTTTAGAGCGTGTCTGAAGTAGGAATCACACACAATTAATTAATACTGTCTTTACTTATGTTCTAGCAACAGCTTTACACTTTTAGCAGAGATCAGCGCTCCAAGAACACTCATGACAGTACGGAGTGAGAGCCAGTCCCTGCTCTGGAGTGTTTCAACTAAAGCAGAAGCAGCAACAGCCAATATTTGTCCAGGTACTAAATTCTCTTTGCTGTGGGAGGCACTGATGCTTGCAGACTACAGTAGTTTCTATTTCCACTAAATGCACAAGCTTAGGCTGAGGCATGCCTCTCTTTGGACTCCTAAAAAGAGACTCCATGGATGTCTGTTGGACTTGAAATGTCTTTCCCAAATTTAAATTGGTGGCAAAGCTTCTGTTGGTTTCAAATAGCACATATTTAATTCATAATTTATAGACACTGCTTGAACCAACACACCCAAAACAGAAAGGAGCGAGGACTTTTAATACAAGCATCATTGAAAACAAGGGGATTGCCAAGTGATGATGCTGTCCCAGGTCCCTGCCTGTGAGCTCCTTAGATAAGACCTGCGTCTGTGCCACTCTTTCTGCCTGTTCCTGTGCTTCAGTGAAGGCTTGTCCCACCTACAGCTACACCTGTGGTGGAGACTCCTCCCACTTAACAATTGACTAAATTAAAAATTTCTGCTGGGGTTAAGAACTTTGCTGAGAACTTTAGTGGGACATAAAGTGTAAGTATAGCCAATAGTCACAGCGCCAGTCCCTTTGCCTGCAATTAGGAAGTAGCTCTACCAGTGACTTTATTGTCCCATCTTACAGCACTGTGGTGGATCCCATCTCTACAAATCTATTGCCAATGGCCCTGGAGCCAATTAGATAATGTGTACCTGTCATGTTGGCAAACAGGCTAGGTGCATCCTTTTAGTAAAGGTTCACCCTCACTAGACATCTCTCCTGGCAAAATAGTTGTTTTGCACCACAAACAGCCTGTGTGCATCTTGAGCATTCCCCTGGTTTCTGTGGAAATCTGCCAGCCCAGCAGTGGGTCTGGGAGATCAGCAGGGAAAAAGTTAATACAATTGAATGTAGAGAAGTAAAAGCATTGAACTTTTCAGTGGTATTTTTCTGTTTCATTTTTTTTAAATGCAAGTGCTTAAAACGGTATATTTATAACAGCTGGAGGAGTTTTATAGTGCTGTAAAATGCAGAGTTTTACAGACTTATAACCTGTTGTGTAAGGGATGGGGAGGGGGATGTTGCTATGGAACAAAAATAATGATGTCACATTATTAGTACTTTTGTCTTCAATGTACCTGGCTTCTGGAAAATTACAGTGTTTGCAACAGACATTGCAAAGATAAACACCCAAAACTTGAAACAAGAGCCACATACTAACTTGTTAAAAAATTAAACCCACCCACAGGAGCCATTTCTTTGTTCTTGCAACTCCTGTATTAGAGGAATAGAAATGGCATGATGTTCATGATCAACCATGTGTTCACACAGGATGTGTTTCAACCTTTGTTTATTTTCTCTTCATGCAACCCATCTTCAGGAAATAGATAGGCATGATCTTGAATCCACTGTGCAGATGTGGCTCCTTGGTTCTATGTGGTCTTTAACAAATACATCCTACTTGAGCTCTGCTACCTCTTCCTGTCAAAGGAGGGGGAACTAGAGGAGTCTCTTGGAGACAGAAAGGGGGTGAGAAGAGAATATTTTAGTGATGGCTGTCTGTACTGTCATCAGACTGGCATTAACCCTGTGTGGAGGAGTTTCTGTACAGTCATCGTTACCTTTACTTTGATGTTTCCTGAACATCCTGGCTGGGCTCAGGGCTCACACTCTACATATATGTAATCATGTCTCCCTCATCAGGAGCAGGAGAGGGCTAGAGTGCTCCAGACGTACAAAATCACTAAATAACACCATTGCTTCTGGATATGAGCTGACTTCACTGCGCTGCTCCAGCATTGCTGCACTGCCCTCTCCAGTACACCTGTATGGAGGGGATCCCATTTAGCAGGGCACAGCCCTGTGCAAACATTCAGGGACAATCTGCTGCTGAAGTGATCTTGCTTTCTTAATACAATGCTATGCTTCAGCTACTGCGCCTGTGACAGCGTCCAGTGGAGCTTATTGGCTGTGCTCCGTGTGTATGACTATTCTGGACCCCAGGCTCGACTGTTTACAAACAGTAGAGAGATTCTGCATCTGTAACACAGTTTCTCTGCAGTTTAGAGAAACGTTTCATGGCTGATGTAGAGTTGTCAACAATAAGTGGAAACCTCAGCCCCAAGAGCTTACACTTTAAATAGAAAGCAAGGGCAAGAGAATGATTATTCATCCTCAATTTGCAGATGAGTAGCTGGTGCACACTGAAACTAAATGTCTCATCAAAGATTATGCAGGAAATCTGTGAATGAGCTGAGAATCGAACTCAAACCTCTGTGTTCCCAGCCTGGTATTGTCTTTCCTCTATTTGCTGCTTGTAGCTTATTTGGCTTCTTACTAGTTTTAGGTTCAAAGCTGTCAGAGGCTGCAATCCTTCCTACATTTTAACATGTATTTTGGGAAGAGCAAAGTGCAAGGGACAAGTCTAACAGCAGACATTCCTTGGCTATATAGGCAATGAAGATACCACCTGTTCTCTCGCAGGGGGCTAACTGCTGCCTGCTGAAATGCACAGACATCTATTTATTGATTTCATCAGGTGTTCCATAAAGCCTTTAGTAGTCTGTCTAAGGTGCTTAAACCAGAGTACATCAATGTAGGTTTGTATATCTGAGTGCTTGCATTGTTTATCCTACTTATTCTCATGATATTTCATTTGGCAGAACAGGGAGAACTGAGGCTCAGAGTGACTTGATGGCTTGTACCAAAGTACACACAGTCATTGGCAGAGGACAGAGTTGAATCTGGCACTCTGAAGTCCCAGGCTTATACCTCCAGCAGCTATTAATCCCCCAGCCTGGCTGGCTACCTCTTCTAGCAGTTCCACTTCACTGTGGGAATTGCTCAAGAGGCAGCAGAGACAGACGGAGGATGGAGAACAGCAGAGATGGAGGGAGGAACAATCTGCAGATCTGGGTGTTTGGATATGTTCTCCAAGATGTTGATAACCTGCACCACCTAAAGTTAGTGATTCCAGCTATATATGTGTATATACAGCCTTGATGGGGGAAGGCAGGCATTGGTTTTGTGCCCTGAGAATGGCCTGGACACTGTCACAGCCCATCAGCAAAATCAGCCTGCATGCTCTGTGATTTATCATTTCCTTCAGCTGATGAAGAGATGTCAGTTCTCATGAACTGTACGTGTTGGGTGATACATGAATATGATCCACTTGACACGTCACTGCATAATTTTTCCCTTTGTGCAGTGTAGGTGTGACTTGTCACATATGTTACGTGCTGATTTTCCTGTGACACTGACTGTGACAGCTCGAGAACAGCTATGTAGGGTTGGGAGCAGCTGAAAGGGTAAACAAGTCCAAGTTTGGGCCAGGAGTGTCCCCTGTTGGGTTTGAGGAAGAAGAGTCCTTCAAAGTGAAGGAGATGTTCTGAAAAGCCTGTCCCAACCACTGAATTTCCCACTGGACATCTGTCACATAAAACAGGTTACAAGAGAATGTCTATGAGCTTGGAAGCATCAAGGCTCTGAAGATCCTGCATACATGAATGGCAGAGGGACAGCAAGATGAGGTGCAGGCCTGATGCTGCTGAGGCACCGAGTCAGGCTGTGCTGCACCCGTGGCACACAGTTCATCTCTCTGGGCTTTATCCAGTAGAGGGGGGTGTTGGATACTGACCTGGAGATGGCTTTTGTTTCTGGGTGTGATCCTTGCACAGTCTCCCCATTCTCCGTGCTTTTTTCCTGGCGTTTATAAGCAATTTGTAAGTTTTTTGGCAGAGGTCTCATGAACAGATTACCGTGCTTCTTATTTGCAAAGGAAACTTGTCAATGATGTTTTAACTAGTGTTAGTTTTAGTGATTGTATCCCTTTAAACTGTGAATCTCAGATGACCTTGCAAATGGGAAAGGTTTGAGCTGTAGCATTCCAAGAAGGGAGGGGGAAAAAAGTACATTTTGGAGGAGTTGGGGATAATAATGCAGGATTAGGCCTGAGTGACTCTGTATGGAATACAAACCAAAACAGATCTGTAGGGAATGATCTGTTATTGGAGAGATGTCATATACCTGAGGAACAAGGTATCTATATTCATTCTTGGACCAGTGAATACCTGGGTATACTTTGAATATTTGTATTTGCCTACCTTCGTTCACACTTTGGTTTTGGTCAGATGGCTTATTTCTTCTTTCTGTTCCCAAACTGCTGTGTATTGATGCTATGTGCTGCTCAACAGGTGTCATACTTCACTAAGGGGAAGATTCCTGTCAGTTCTAGGTAAATGCCTTCTTGCTTGCATTTGTTTTGGGTTTTTGTTTTGGTTTGGTGTTTTGGTTTGGGTTTTTGGTTTGGTTTGGTTTCTTTGGTTTTTGGGGTTTTTTTAAATTAAAACTCTGTGAAAATACTATGGTCTAAACCCAAAGGTTTAACTGTTTTAATTCCTGAGGATCACTAATAACTGTGTAATAGCACATTGACAACTCACGAAAAGGAAGGATTCTCAGATGTCCTACTCTAAGGAGGAAGAACTGGAGAGCATTTACTATCACCAAGCAAAAGATAAAATGTACCAGGAATTGTGCTCAAGAGAAGTCAGCAAGAATTACATGTACCTTTGGACTTTCCATATGAACTGAGTCAAATTGGCTAAGGAATGTTACACATTAGAATTTAACATTACAGCTTCCTACATGTGACTGTATTTCAGGTCATAAGCCCTGTGGGCTTTTTCCACCACCTTTTTTTCCACCACCTTCTTGGTCTCAAAAGAATTCTCAAGAAGTGGAGGAGAAGCCAGGATCAAAGAAAAATGTTCTTTGTGCAAGTATTGACTAAACCCACGGGAACAGATTCTGTTTTGGTTTGGCAATGTAAATCAGAATGAACTCACCTGTAAAGTGAAAAGGAGTCAGACTAAATCATGCCTTTGGAGTCATATCCAAATGGTACTAGCACAGAGATGGTGTTCTAGTGACAGACTATGAAAGCAAGATGAAAATGCCCAGCAACAAGCCTGTTTTGGACATCTCATGAATGTACCTGGAGAAGAGTCAATATATCAACCTACTTACTTTCATTCTGGTTCCTTTCCTAGAAGAAAGCTGGAGAAAGCTAACAAAAGCTACAATTTAAAAGAAGTAAAACAGAGCTGTAGCAGCAGGAGAATCAAACTTCCTCCAGTGACATGTCAATTAACCCTTGCAATTCAATAAAAGGGCTTTGGATTCAGTCTGTTGGCACTGAACTTGATTCTGATCCAGGCTCAGGCAGCCCCCTGCCTGTCATATGGCCTTGCCCATGCCAGTATATCTCACTGTGCTTTGGCTTGTTCAGCAACAAAATGTGGATTGCACTGCCCAGTCAGAAGGGTCTGGACTCGTCCCTGTCAGTGCATTAGTGTCTCTAAGGCACCAAAAGAGGTGGAAGAAAAGGGCAGAGAAAAACTCTATCTGAGAGCACAACTCTATTGAAGTAAATAGCCATGGAGGAGGCAGAGCTTTGGGGGGCAATGTATTTTGACATCCAAAGAGGAGCTGCCTTTTGCCTTCTAATTACTTGGACCTATCCCTGAGGCTTTGTCACGAGATGAAACACTCCTTTATAATGCACAGCTGGAAATACTTTATCCCCTTATAGATTTCTTCTATTGCCTGATATTTCCTACAGCGTCATGCACTATACTGTATAGTAAATCTCTCCTCCATCAGACAGGCAGATACAAAACAGAAAGTGATTTATTATTCAGTCCCATTATGCCTGTTTTCATAGAAACTAATTATTCGGCATTGTTGTATTAGATACTTTAAGAAAGATTACATTTTTCTTACTTTTGGCTGATAAAAAAAATTAAATCCATCAGTTTTCCTAAACACATTAGAGTAAAGACAGAATTTCTGGTTCTAAGTATTAATCAGTCGGATTTGAGGACACAGAATATTTGACTTAAGCTCAATATATGCACGAACAATGTCCCAATATCACATTTTGTATTGAAACATTTTTCACTTTATTAAAGTCTTTAGGAGAGGAACCCAAGCTGCAGCTCTCGCTCAAGGTCGTGGGAGCTTAACGCAGCCTCATTGGTGTAACAAAGCTTAAACGTTATCTTCAACTTTACAGGCACTACAGGCATCTTCTTCCCTCCCCTCCAAGCCCCTCGTTATGCCTTAGTGTTGTAGGGATGAGATAAGGGAGAGGGAAGCTATCCATCATGCCTGGAGCCTGGGTGGGAATGTTCTGTAGAAGGGAGAGAAACCAGGGGCTTGGGGCAGAGTTACCGTGGGTGCTAGAAATTTTGATAGAACATCACGTGGTGATTTTTGTAGACTTGAATCTGGGATTCAGCCATGATTTGCCGAACAGCACATGTGTGTGCTTATACCTGAGCACCCGAGTCATCAAACTGCAGGTGCGGGAATGGGGAAAGTGAAGTGTGGGTCTAAATATTTCCCCATATCTGATCTGCTGGCAAGGACAAGCAGGTAGCTTGGAGAATGACTCTGATACTGTGACCATGTCACCACTTTCTCACAGAGCACAGGAGAGCCATCAGGGTGTGAGCTACTCCCCATGCACTGGTGGAGCCTGAGGGACCCAGCCCACCAAGCTCCTACGCAGGGATCAGGCAGCTCTGGGAGGCACCTTGGCTAGAAGGGCACAGAACTCAGCCCTTACAGTTGTAATTCTTCTTCATGCAATTGTCATTCATCAGACTTGTTGTTGCTTTTTGCTGTGTAAGCAGAAATTCAGCCAAAAATGGATAAATTTTATTTTAGTTTTAGCGTGAACTGCCTTGCAGTCATTCTGTGTTTTTTTAAAAAGAAAAATTTTTATCAGCAGAACAAGAACTGGAAGAGATGGTGATTTCAGGAAAATCAGGAATAGTTTAAACATTTTCTACTCCCCATTCTGGACTGTGGTTCTGTGGGAGGACAAAGGATACTTGTCTTGCAGAGACAGGTCAGATGCATGCCCTAACCTAAGCCAGGATAAGTTCTGGCTGCTCCAGAGGAGGATAGATAACCTCCCCACTAATGGATAACCAGGCCCTTCTTAAAGGGGTGCTTATGGTGTTATCCAAAAAAGGGACTTTCCACAGAACTCAGTCAGGAAGCAAACTAAAGGAGAGAAGGTCTGTTGTGGATGTCCCATCCTGGAAGTGTTTAAGGCCAGGTTGGATGAGACATGGAGCAACCTGGTCTAGGGGAAGGTGTCCCTGCCCATGGCAGGGAGTTGGAACCAGAGGATCTTTATCATCCCTTCCAATCCAAACCATTGTGTGATTCAATGTCCTTGGCCTGCCTTTGAGGCTTAGCTGTAAACCAGAGGGTGGGCACAGTCAAAATGAGTCAAAAGGGCTGGTGTCATTGCTGGAGCATTCCTCAGAGATCCCATGATGTGTGATATCAATTAACCCTTCCATGGTCTTAGAACAGTACTCTGTTCAATGCACACCTTTTCCTGAAGGGGAACTTCTCCATTCAGCCACTCCACTGCAGTTAGGAAGAATCTCATCTCATCTCATCTCATAGGACTCATTTTCTAATCAACCATGCTCCATTTGTGAATACCACTTGTGTACACAATTATGGTACAGTCAGTTAACAACATAAGGTAGTTACATGATTTGCAGGCACCTGCATTAGATATTTGAATAAACTCATACTAATGTCCCATCAAATTTCCATTTTAGTGGCAAAAATTTATGGCACACACAGTCATACATGTGTTTTCTGAAACTGGGCTCGCTGTCTAATAAGTGGCAATATAAAGATCTTGTTTTCTTTCTGAGATACCCAGAGCCTGTAATTCACTCTGTTATGCTCATGTTCAGAATCAGATTTGCTTCTTTAATAACAACTAAAAAAAACCACGACTGTACAACCTTGTGTCTTTCCAGGCTCCCCCCGCAAAAGCCCACTGTCAACATAGAACATAGGGCATCAAGATTAATAGCAGAGTAATGCATGTAGATGTCATTTCCATTTTAATTCTAATCAGCGTTTAGCATGGCAAGTGTCACTGTAACACCAGCATATGGAAGCTGACACTGTCACTGCTGTCATGTGCAGGGGGTTGTGGGTAACAGTCCAAAAGCGAGGGCATTGCTCTGTTATTTTCTTCTGGTTAAATACCACATTGCAGCAAATTAACTTTATTTTATTGCCACATGCTCTTCTGTAGCTGCTTTCTTAACATTGCTGACTCTGCAGGCTTGAGAGTGGGAGTGCTCCTGGTTGGAAGGAGGTGGTTTCAGGCTCCTTCAGTTTGCTGATGGCACTGAAACCCATGTTATACCATGGAAGGAAACAGAAAGAGCAGGGATAGAACTGGGAGATGGACAGCTAATAAACTTTTCTAAGTTTATGCAAAATATTTTGCTGTTTCTTTCTTCTTTTAGCATTTCAGTGACTCAGAAATATGCTGGGAAAGAGCAAACCTCTGGCCTTTCCTTTCAGAGCACTCCATAGTGTGTGCCTCAGACTGATTCAGGCTCCTCAAGGAGTCTAGGCTGTGTTTCTTCAGGCTAAACATGCCTTTTGTTTCTCTGAAACACTGCACTGCACAAATGTCAGGGCACACACACTGTGTCACTCATTTGACCTCCTCATGTGCTGTTCTTATTGAATCTGCATCTCCTGCACTTGCAGGACATCACCTTTGTGTGCCTCCTGCTCTGTGGCGGGTTTGTGACTTGCCAAATAGTTGAAAGTCTTTAATGAGATCTTAGAGCAGAAAACAGGACAAGAGGTTGTGCTACTTTTGGGGTGCACAGTATAATGGGGCACTCCTATTACAGGAACTTCGCTGAAAATCCCCCATCTCTCTTGAGGCTCAGGTGAAATTTTTCCCAGCTCTGTTTTTCTGGATCCTCCTATCCTTAAACATTCAGGACTTTATTTATTCTTGCACATGCAAGAAACTGCAGAAGAGATAGCTGATTGTATCTGCAATTTTTCTTCCCTTCTGCAGGCTCTTAGTTTTGCCTAAGTATTCTTTTAAAAAGAATAAATAGCCCTTGGGAACATGTGAACTGGAAACTGAGATCTCATGGCAGTGAAATGTGCCTGTGTAGCTCATATATATTTCCTTGATAATCCTTTTCCTGACTGCTGTTCTCCAGGGCAGATAGTGATTTTTATCTGTAGATGTCACCCCTAGAATATCCACAAGTTGTATTCTTAAAAGAATTTTTTGAATAATCTCATTGCCTCATTTGGCTCTGCAGAGCACTTGACCTTGGTCTGTCATTTCCTGCCTTGGGACAGTCCTTCTGCACCTTTTTCAAAGCAGAAAGAGGGAGGGGAGCCACTGGTCTCTAGGCTGGGTTGCCAGGACTGGGAAAGCTCCACAGGGATCTTTCTTACATAGTCACATAGGACTTCCTCAAATCTTTGCACAAGGCTTGTTACAGCAAAGTCACCACGGCTCAGGCTCACTCCATCCTCCACCCAGAGCCCGACCCAGTAGGACAAAGTCACTGCAGACAGTTGTGATGAGTCCCCATCATGACATCCCTGCTCACTGCTGGCTGCACTCCTGTGCCTGCCTCTCACCGTGCTTCCCACGCAAGTCTTCTGGTTCTTATAGATCCAAGAAAGGAGCAGGGAGGTCAAATACTGTGTGGGGTTTGTGGACAAAGTTGACAAGTGTAATTTGTCCTCTTTTACTATTTTATTATTCAAGGGGAGGCAGCCTAATCTTTCTACTTAAAAAAAAAAATAACAAAAAAAAATGTACAACGGAATCCTCTTCTGGCCACAAAGTAGCATATCCAAGAGATTATAGTTTCCATTTTGTCATCTCTGTTGTAAAAAGCTTATCAACTGGATATTTGCACTGTACTTAGATTACAGGCAATATGTTCTAATGGATGGGACTGGGGCTCAGGAAGCTTAAATTTTAACTCTATCTTTGCTACTGGTTTGCTGCATCCGCTTGAAAAAATCACTGCATGGCTGTTTCCCTTCTATTATTCAGCTGTTGATTTTATCAGGCTTTCTAGAGAGGAGGCCTTTCTTCTCCTAAAGACAGAATCCAGGGTGGTGGGGCTGACCCATGGACCACAAAAACTGATCTGTGGAGACATCCCAGCTTCCTTCTGGCCTCTGAACTTGTCTCAGTCTTGAAGAGGGTCAGCACAGGTTTTCCTGAAGGGTGTGGTTGAATTGGACTAGACTAAGATCAGACAACTTTAAGTGGTTGCCTCCCCTGTCTTTCTTCCCTTCTCTGATGGAACTACTGCTCCCAAGGCATGGGGGTGTGATATAATTGGAATGTCTCCTGAAACACCATTTTCAGCCTGGCAAGTTAAGGTAGAACGACTCTGCAGTTGTATGGGGATAATAACCATTTCAGTAATCAGATTTTAATTTGCCAAAAACAGTCACTTGGTGAAGGAAGAGCTCCCAAACTGAATTAACATTAAAATGTTAATTTTTAAACTTTGAAACCTGCTTCTAATACTGCCATTCCTCAGAGCCTCCCATAGGATTGCATCACTGTTGCTGTACTGGCACAAAGCAAGTATCAGCAAGTTTAGAAATTGCAAAAATCTCAAAATAAGAACAGAAGTTCACAGGCATGAACTGACCAGCCCTGTGCCCTGCCACTTCTCTGTCCAGAGCTCCTAATCAGGCCACTTCTTTTATCATATCTCCAGTTCCCTTTACTATGAATGAGGCTTTGCAGAAGCAAACTTTGGTTTTAGTGGCTTGCTTAGAGGGCTGATGCACCAGTGCCAGATGGTTTAAAAATACATGATGACACTGAGTGTGTATAGACACCTAACAGGAAGACACAGAGATGAATTTTAAGCTGGAGAGGGGAGTCTTTTATATATGAGCTTTCAGACATATTCCTGTTTTTCCTGACAAGAGTAGAACATCATCAAAAGCTTCTAAGAAACATTTCTACAGCACACATCTACCTGTCTGTCTTCTCCCTTTCCTCCTGCATATGCCTGTCTACTATATATAGACTCATTGCTCTCAAGATTTATATCATCACTTGACATCTTCAATAGAAGTGCTGGCTTGTAGCACGCAGGGCTTGGGAAGGGGATGTGTTTTAGAAAGACCAAATTTGAAAGCAAAGCTTGAGCAGAGCCTTCCACTCTTGCAGCAATCCCTGAGCTCCCTGTCTTTCTTGTATGTCAGTTTTGGACTGATCAGCATTTTGGACAGAACAAATACCATGGTGGCTCCTTTCTGTCACCCAGTGCCACCTCACAGCTGAGCCTCCATGGCAGGGGACACAGAAGGAAGCTGCACATTCGTGGCTGAGGCGTTCACTGGCATCTCTGCCAAGGATGACAACAAAGAAGCCATGCTGGTTTGGCTGGGGCTGTTCTGAATTTTGACAAAAGCCGGATGCCTTGGCCAGTGTCCCAGACCTGCACAATGGAGTCCTTTCCCAGCTCCCTGCTTGTCTGCTTCTCTCCCCAGAGACTCCCGTACTTCTCTCTGTAAATAAGCACAGTTCCACCTGCATACTGGGAGTCGAGAACAAATAAAACTAAAGCCTGTTAGAGTGGCAGCTGTCAAAGAGAGATGCAGCCTGCAGGCAAGAGTGGAGCTTGTTGCCAGAGAGAAGCACAGGTCCCTGCTCAGGAGTGATGCTGGGGACAGGAAGGGCCATAGGATGAGGGGTCAGGCAGGAGAAGGCTGAAATCAGGGAGCACAGGAATGGCTGGAGCAGTTTGCTGGTGATGGGAGGACCCTCACAGAGGGCCAGTGCGCACTTACACCCTGGACATGGGAGAGCAGTGCACTGATGGCTCTTCCCCCTGGCCAGCAATGCTGATCTAGCAAAATGACATTGTTTTGCCACAACAGGAAAGGAACTGAGACAGCTACCTCATCAATATACCGCACAAGACAACTGGTATAAAGCATTCCCCTGTTAGTACCATTCTAAAGAATCCCTAAAAGATATTTCTTTTCTGTTTTGTAGCAATCTCTTCAGCTCTTGCTGATCCCTAGGGGAAAAAAAAGCAAAAAACCACAACCTAGCTTAGAAAACAAAACCAAAAAATAACCCCCAGCAGACATCACAGGACTGGGATCAAAAGATAACAGCAGAGAATTTCTCTCCTGCATGCAGGTTAATTAAATGACACAGATAACCTTGTGCATGCCCAGAAAAACTGCATTTTCTTTCTGAAATCATATCAATCATTTAATTATCCCACTTCTCACGCTGCCATTATCTAGTGCTAAAGGCTGCACAATTATTTTTTGATTTAGTTTTTTTAAATTCACCTTTTTTCTTTCAAAGTCTGAGTTATCACTCAGTTAAAGATACATGTAGGCACTCTAGCTCAGATCTGACCTCCCAGCTTATTTTTTCCTTCTTGCATTTCATTTCTCATCACAGTGTATGCTAACAACTTCTTAGTGGAGTATGCAGCAAGTTAATTGCTATTTGTCACGCATGGTAAAGTAAAATGCTCAAAGTCATAGAGTAGGTCAGTGTCAGAGAAGGGGTTCATTCCCAAGCTAATGAACTCTTTCTACAGCCTGCTTCTGTCTCACCTTGTTGGCTTTAGGAAACAAAGATGGTCTTTAGGCTTTGAATGCCCCCAATCTCAATAAAAATAGGTTTAATTAGTATCTCAAATCAAAGGGAGGAAAATCGGCTGTCTTCTCTGGTGATAAGTATTCTGTGAATGCATCAGTACAGGTGTACTGCAAACAACACACGACACAGTTTGGCCATAGCTGACTGACTTCGATCAAAATAAAATGAATTCTAGAACACTTGAGGGTGTTGCAGGGTAGAACTGGATTTACATCATCTTTGTGGTGCAGAACTGAAAAATGGGGAGCTGCAGGGCAGAACTGAGTGAGAGCAGCTGAGCTGCATCGGATTGCGAGACGGAAATGGCAGGTGGAGCTGCGAGTGTGTGGAATACCTTTGCAGAGCTGGGTGGGAGCCTGAGGCTGCCAGAGCAGTAGGGGCTGCAGGACAGGGCCATGCACATTTCTGGTCTACAAGCTGTTTTCCTAGGATACTGATTGCCAAGTCCCAAACCTTTCATGAACCATCAAACACACAAACCTGCAGAGTGTGGCAGAGCCCACTCTTCACTCCTCAGCTCATGGTTGTATCCCAGGCCAAGGTGTGCATGGGCAGCTTGTCTCCCAAGCTTTTCAATCCACAGGTATCTGCATTTGCACTACTGAAAGTAGGGTGGTGGAAGGCCAAGAAGGAGTGTGTGGGGAAACTGGAGTGTTGGAGAAAACTTCCTGTGCGTTAGGAGGAAATTTTTATTAGCTTTGACTGCAATTTGCACCCTGACAGCCTGGGTCCCTCGCCAGCTGTTTCTCCTGTGCTGAGTGCTCTGCTTGCTCTCGTTCACATTGCAGTCTCCAAGATTGTATTATTTTTTTTCTTAACCAAAGAGCTGCCAGCTGGTGTTGTTGATCACACCCCCAGCAGCAGGCACAAAGGCCAGCACACACTTTACACAACACTCCTTCTCTTTCCCATTCTATTTTAGCACTAATAAAAACATTGTCATTTTAAACAAGCAGCTGGGAGTGTCACTAATTTCACTCTTTTCTTTAAGGTGGTTTGACAGAGGGTTTTTTTTTTCTTATGGCTCTTCTTGCCCCAGAGCTATGGTTGGACAAAGGTTTGCCAAAATCCAACCCCGCTCCATGTGCCGGATGTTGAACCCTCAGTTTACAGCAGTTTGTAGCCCTAATCCACCCACGGAGCACAGGCAGCCCTTCTCAGCTCTGGACTCCCTTTCTTCAACCTCCCAACATTACCCTGTGCTGAGAGTTGTCCCTGACCACATTATTCATTCTCTTGAGTTTCTGATCCCTTTCTCCCTCTACTGGCAGTCCCTGCTGTCCCTCTGCTGAGGACACAAATCCCTAACCTGCCCCTCTTCCTCATTCAGAGGTAGTCAACAGCAGGCACCCTATTGCAGCACCTTAGGCTGCCTGACAAAGAAGGAATTTGATGGAAAATTATTATGTGCCTTTTTGGATATTTATGGATAATTGCTCCTAAGTTTAAGGAATATGAAGGAACTTGCAAATACAGTGAAGGAGCTGTGAGCTTTGGCACTGTGTGCTAACCCAAGGGGTGAATCTGCCTGTCAGAAGTGCCAGAGAGGGCAGCCTGCAAGGTGGAATCAGGCAGTACTGATTTGGAGTCATCCCATTTAAAGTCAGGCACTTAACTGAGAAGCTTCAGCATATGGAATATGGTTGCCCTAGGTTTTTTGTATGTACAATCCATGGAAAGCTGGAGGCTATTGAAGATCTTCTTTCCACTCTGGAAGTGTGTGTTTCTCCCCTGACTGCAGAGAGAGTCTAGAAGGATAAGGTTTCCATCTCGGATGCTGAATTTAAGTAGCTGAAGTCAGATACAATAAATCTGGGCTTTGGAAATCTGCTACTGCTTAAAGTGCCAGACTTGTGATTGTTTCCTGCATTTGTCTTGTAGAAGGCATCTGTTTTTTCATCTACAACCTGTGTAGTTACCTGACTAATACAAAGAAGTTGAGTATGTAACTTGTGCTAGGAGTGACCTCATGAAGTGTGAGGTCTAGATGTCCAAAGTATGTGCACCCGCCACTGACTTTTTCAAGATACAAGATTAACCCGAGTCACTGACTTTCCCTTTCTCTGGTGGATACTCTTTCCATTTCCATAATATCTGTATCAGCATGCATGAGAGAGAGAAAGAGTAAATAGTCAGGGCAAATGATAAAGAGCAGGGTAATACATTTTTTATCCCCACCAGTTAGGGATGACAGCATCACATATTTTCTCTCAGTGAGTTGTGGTTGTTTGCTTCTAACAAATGTAAATCAGGAGTGTGGTACTGCACCATCCGTCACTCAGTATTTTTAGACCATTCCAGAGTTGCTGAGGTTGTACCTGAAGTCACTGATGTTATTAATAGGGGTGGTAGTGATAACAAGATGCTTTGATACCTTATTTCCCAGTGGGGTTCAGTCGTGCACAGTGCATATCTGTACTTTTCCAGCCTTGACTTGTCTTATTGCTCCTCTGGTGTTTGAGTGACAGCTTTGTAAGCATCTAAAGAGAAACAATGATCATTTTCATCCCTGGCATTTGCAGTTGCTCACTGTTGTCCTTCAGCCTTCCTGAAGATCCAGGGAGTGGCCATCACATCCCTCTGAGTGGCTCTGAACAAGCAGGCAGAGCAGCACACCTGGCTAACCTGCAGTGACACAGGAGGGGAAAGCCAGCCCCTGAAGGTCTCCTGTCACACGGAGTGCCGGGCACTGCTGTGCACTACCAGGAGCTGGGAGGAGAATAACGAGCAAGAAAGCAGATGATTGATTTAGAGAGATGGCTGTCTACTGTCAGAAGCCTGTCACTGCGGAGTAGGCAAAGGATGATGAAAGCAGCCTGTAGGGCCACTCAGTCGCCTTCTCTCTTTCTTTCCCTCCATTTCTCCCACCTATAGGGTAGGGGCAATGAGATGCATGGCCATGCCATCAACCTTGCTTGGGATTCACAGCTAGTTGTGCTTCAGCGTGAAAAAAAGAAGGTGAAATGTGTCCATATTTGCTCATATTTTAAAACAACACTAGAAAAACCCCACCCTAAACAATTACCGGTCTCTCCACCTACTCTCCCACTCTCCATTGTTCCTGCACAGAACTTGTCAGCCTTCCATCCACAGGAGAGAAGAACTGCAGGCAGGGAGGAGGGGTGAGGGAAGGCTGGGGGCTGGAGCCATTTAAGCTGTCACCAACTCTATCAGTGCATTAAAATCACTGACACGGAATTACAAAGCCACATATTGCCGTTCAAAAACAACCAGCACCAAAATTCCCTTCAGCGTAGCATCCTTCCTCCAGGATAATGCATTTTCTAGCTTTATAGTATAACAGTATACAAAGAGCACAGCAAACTCATGGTCTGGATAGTGTAGTAAGGATCTATACATGGAACTTTTTTCTGCTGATGGGTAAATCAAATTCAAACAGCACAAGCCATTTATGCTCTCCTGTTTTTTTCTATTTAAATGGGTTACTGCTGGTAAGTGCCATAATAGTTAAGGATCTGTCAGCAATTCCAATACAAAGAAGAGCAATCGCACCTTTAAGCAGACTCCCAGTGATAGGCTATAGACTATCAAAGTTAAATAGATTCTTAAAATCCTAGCCGTTAGGGCTGGGAAATCTTTCAGCACTAATAGTGCATGACTGTTCCCTGCAATGAAACCATCATGATAAGTGGTTTAGCCCGAGCATCTCAAGAACAGCTCGTCTGCCCTTGTGGCCACCCCCCTTCGGGTCAGATATCCCATCATCTAATCTGCATCAATTTGAGAACTTGTCCCCTCAAGCCACCTTTAGTCTGCAGAGATGCTCCTGCTTCTCCAGGTCTGTGCTCTTGGGGGATTGGCACGGATGCTGACCTGTCTGTCTCAGTACTTCTCAATTTTTGCCCTGCCAAATCTCTGGCTTTGCCTGTGATCAGAGTGGCCGAGGCTCAGTGAGGTGAGGAACTGTGGTAGGTGCCAGCTAGTAGAGGTCTCCTTTAACCATGATTTATGGAGTAATTGCCTGTCTGCAGCACACGGGTACACTGTCAGCCATGTCTTTGTTCCCCTTCAGTTCCTCTTGAATGCACTATATACTAAGCATTATCATCTCTCCCTGGGTTGCCCTTCTCAGGGAGACACTCTGCCATTCCCTGAAACTCATCAAAGCCAGAAGCTCTGAATTTTTGCAACAACTCTAGTGCATTTTTCTGGGTTCTCTGCCATTTATTTACATCTCACTCATGTGTCATGTAATGTGACCTACGTTTGTGTTTGGTACTGGTTCTTCTCCTACAGTAGTCTGTAGCAAATTGCTAGGGAATAATACAGGAAACAGACCATGTGGTGAGTGTCTCTCTTGGTCTGTTCTCCCAAATCTCAACGATTTTCAATGTAAACACTTCTTGAGAGAGAGTTTGGGACAGGAGCAGTAAGACATGGGGAAATAACACATCTTCATTGCCTGTCAGCCTCTTCTGAGGTGAGACAGATTTTTTTTTTGCCTGACAGTAATTTGATGAGATGCTGTAGGAGAACAGTCTATTCTGTTGTGTTTTCTATATATATTCCTATGAGAACACAAAAAGGGAAATCCAAGGAGCCACTTGATTTTAAGTCATATTGAATTTGTAAAGTGGAAGACAAAATAAATGGACTTTCTCTACTTACCAGGATGCCAATAAAAAGGCATGGCATCTAGTACTTTCAGACAATTGCATGGGAATTCAGAATACGGGACACAAACTCCCCCAAGTGTGCTAAGACCTAATTTTGATTCAAGTTGAGTGTAGGAAAATAAGATAATCAAGTCATTCCAGCTTGTGTCTGTGATTCCTTTTCCAAGAATTACTGCCACCACAGCTCAGAGGGTGTAGTCCTGCAGTTTTGCCGCAGAGTTGCCTAAAGTATACTAAGTCAATGGCTTTGCTCTGAAGTAGGGTAAGCAGTTCCCACCAGTTCTGCTCCAAACCTGGCCTCCTTTGGCAGATGGAGAGTGACAAACAGCTTGAGTGGAAGCCTCTCACACTATTCCAGCCATTTGCCAGGTGAAAGTTGAGCAAACCACCCTAATACTGTGCCCTGAGGTTGTTTCATATGGTCTCATCCCGCAAAAGAATAAGATCACTGGTACCCTCCATTCCACAGGCAGTGGAATAGCAGTTGCTGCAGCAGCAGATTAAATGTCTTTGTCCTCATGGAAAATGAAGAACTGGGCTGCTCCCTACCCAATACTCCTTTATTTCTGACTGCTTTGTATATTGCTTTTTACTTGACCCTTGACACGTTCTGGTCGTTTTCATTTACCTAAGGTAATTGTCCTCCAGCAAAGCCGTTGCAAGTAGGGAAAGACAGTGCTTAAGGGAGAATAATGCAGAACAAAGTGCACCAATGCCATAATGTACCCAGATTCCTTTCCCCAAAGTCCAACCCTCCTGTCCTGTCCAGCAGCAGAGGCACAAACAGCCTTGCACACAAACCTGTGTGTTTTGGGTACATGCTAACATGAGTTTGAAGTTGTGTGTTCTGTTCATCTAGATCTTAAGGCAGATTCTTCCCACTTCCACCAAAGTATATCGTTTGAGTCCTGCAAAACCACCTCAAACTAAAGCAGCCCTTACCTTATTTCTCTGCTCTGGTTTTCTCTAAGTCAGAGGTATTCTGTGGGACTTATCTCCTGAGGATGAAAAACACAGCAGGAGCTACACTTAGTACTGCTGTGTGTGATTGTTACTCAGCAGACTATGAGATGCAAATGTAGTAATTTTGCACCAGTTACAAGCAAGGCAGTGCCCCACTGAAGTCACTACAGAGCTGACTTTTGTCACAAAATGGTGCTGAAAGTGACATGGCAATCCTTTCTGAACATAAATGACCCATAAAAATGCAGTGTGGGCTGTGCTGTGTCCTGCTGAGGAACCTTCTTTTCTCGTGGTGCTTTCCCAAGGAGTGTTGGCGTTTAGGTAGTCATGTCCTTCTGAGCAAAGACAGGCACAGATCTCCCTCATTCAATACAACCTTAACATACTAAGCTGCATGTGTTTGTGGGAACAGGTATTTGCTATTCCTTGAGCAGGATTGTAATTCTTCTGTGGAGCATGAAAGTCATGATTAGGAAGCCTGCCATTGTCTTTGATTGCATGGTATTAACTGTAAATTATACCACTTTGGAGACCGCATGTAAAAATAAAATTAAAAAAAAATGTCAAAAGACAGAGAAAATATTGATTCCAGAGGCAGCAGAAACTATGCTTTGTTAAATTAGAACCTTAAAAAATAATAACAAACGAACATTTGTGAGGGTGAAAGAGGGACTAGGAGAAGAGAGCCATGATTCTCCCCTTAGGAGTATGCAAATTCTATTGCAGGCAGTGAGATGTCACTGGTTTAAATAAGAATCTGGCTCAAGGTATTAAGGAGAAGGTACAGGACATGGATAACAGGGTTGTTTTTACGGTGCTGGAGAACTGGAAGCCTATTGCATTAACAGCAAAATGTATAAATAAAAATGGAAGCAGCTATAGCCTGAGACTACTCTTAAGACCTCTCAGACTTCCAATGTCCTTTTGAGCTCGTAGCGACACAAGTTTCCACGTTGGCTTGTTCTCAGGAATCAGCTCTGTCCGTTGTTCTGCAGTGATGACAGTTGCAATCAGACAGCCTACAATTTAACTGGTAACCTGGAATTGCCACTGGACTTTGTATCACTCCAGCCCCTGGAGGCCTCCCTGCAAAAGCTTTGGAGGTGCAAAATGGCGGTGTAATTATAATCACTAAAAGTCTTCAAGCCTGAGGCTGTTGGAAGCTGAATATAGATATCCTGGAGAGATAATGGACTTGCAGAAAAGGCAAACGGTAGGACAGATGGCTTTTTTCCATAGATACATAGATTTTAAAACCAGAAATGCCTATTAGGTCATGGAGTCTGGCTTGTTGCATGGCATAGGCCAGAGATTTTCACCCAGAAATTCCTGTTTCAAGCCCATAACTTCAGGCTGAGCTCAAGTGTATATCTTTAGAGCACACATGCTGTGGATGCAATTCAGACCTAACAATTCTATGAATCTATTTATCTTTACCAGTTAGAGCATATATGCCTGGCTGTCCCAGCCTTGTCTGTTAAAAAGGCTAAATGAAGGTCACCGGCCAAAGCATGAAAATAAGAAAAACAGCAAAGCTTTGGACAAATATCTAGGACAATGACTACAGTTATAATACCTGTTGGTGAACTGCTTCAACTCCTGCACAGTGCACTGAGTGAGCATAGTATTCATGCACTGTAGGCTTCTGCACCTTCATCCTTCTTGGAGTCTGGTTTTATTAAAAACTCAGCACACAAATACAACCAAACCCCTCATCTCTTCCCTCTGCTCCACTTCGCTGTTCTTAGAGTTCCCCTCTAAGATCCCCTCAGTCCCATCTCTAACCAAAAGACCAATATTTTCACTCTTACAAAGTTTGGTTAGAACCCCTTATCCAACCATACCAACATAATTTGACTCTACAATTGCTCAGATTTTTTACATGGAGTTCTATCAGGAGATCACTCATTTCTTCTGGGCACCACCTGCCGCCACTTCAGTCCAAGAGGGATTGGCACTTGCATCCTCTTGCCTCAAGAATCCCTGAGTAAATCTCTATGACTTCCACTGTTCCCCAAGCACATATCAGTTCCATGAAGATTATTTTCTTTTATCTTTCTGCATTCTACTGCCCCAATACAAAGCACCGATTAGCCATCATATTGTCCTGAATTTTTCCCCCAATCTTCTTAGAAATCTACCTCATTTTTGTTGATATTTCAGGAAAGGAACGCTAGAGAGATCATTCAAGTGAGAAGATTTCTGGGGTGGTAGTCAAAGAATTAAAAATATTTATATGATATATTAATTATTATTTGAGGGAATGGAGTTCATGATCTAGGAGACAATCTGTTGGTTCTTTGACTTTTTTTTTTTTAGTGGGAAAAAGTAGGCCAGGGGCCTTTACACCCTTTCTCTCTTCTCTTTCTATGATGTTCTCCCCTTTTGCAGAGCCTACCTCACTGGAAATCATTAGAATCATAGCAGGCAGAGTGAGACTTCCTTTTGCACTTATCCCAATACTCCTTGAAAAGTAAGAGTATCCTTGCAGGGAGGGGTAGCACCACTGTGAGATGAGCTAGTGCCTCTCTGATCCCGGGAATGAACCAGGCTGTTATTCCACCCCTTGTCACAGGAATAGGGTTCATGTGGCAGTTTAGCCAAGTCCCATCACTATCAGCAGTTACCTACTGTATGCTTCTGATAATAGGTATTCTCATAGAAAGGTTATGATGAAGGAGTTGGGAAGGAAGGAAAGGAATTACAGAGGATGCTGAGAATGAAAGAGGCACAAGTAACCTGAGCATGACACGTTCTTATGAAGCCTGTCTTTTATTTCCTGTGTTTAGAGAAAACAGTTCTTAGTTTACGGCTTTTGTTCAATCAGAGAGAAAATGAGCTATAAAAACAGAGCTAAGAAGGAGTTAACCAATTTCCAATTCAGCATGTTATAATTTGCTTCAGTAATAATAATAAAAAAAGAACAATACTGGGAAACATAATTTTTAAAATGAAGACTACTAAATCAATAGGCACTACATGACTAATCATTTTCTATTTTCTTGGTGGAGGAAGGTAGAGCTGTGATCAGAAATCAAAAGCAAAACTCCCCAGTTTCTCTGCAATCTGACAAATACTGCGCTACTGTAATCCACAGGAAGGGAGATTTTCACATGAGCAGAAACTAATGCTGGTAAATGGCATTAGAATCACTGCCCACTAACATCATCTCATTTTGTGGAAAGATAATGAAATTCATTTGATGCTAGATGAGTTAATTACCAAGATACCCACATTTCTTGGCAACTGAGTGTTTCAGCCTGAGACAAGGTCAGGGGTGACTTCTTCACTTACACAATCTTCAGCTGTGGGACTTCACATAATAGCTCCTTAAGCATGTGTTTGACTTGTAGCATGTGAATAGTCCTGTGAGCTTCAGTGAGACTACAGCGTCTGTAGGAAAGGCAGATGCTTCAGTGCTTCTTGAACCTGCCACTCCAGTAGTAATTTGTAAAATCCTATTTGTACAAATAGTTCTCAAAGTAGTGAACAAAGGTGATCCAATACCCTCTCTCTCTCTCTGCATTGAATATCAGGAAGCACAGAGCATCAGTAGAAGACTGAGAGGAGATGCTCAACAATGAGATTTCAGTATTCATTGTATTTCCTCAAATTACTTTGAAAATTTCAGCCCAGAATTCATAACATCTACCCTGAGCCTCCAGAGCCCTCTGGCACTTAACCCCTTTACTCTTCCTGGGTTTGATAGTAGATGTCTTTGATACTGAAGCTTTTTAGAAGTGAACAAACATATGCTGGCTCCTGGCTGGAGCATTTTACTGCACAGTGTCTTACATCCTAAAGGGCTCAGCACAGCTGTCAGAGTTGAACACGTCCCAGTACAAATAGATTGCAATAGTTGTTTGATGGGACCTCCCTCAAAAGTTTCAAGTTCCACAGTTTTAACGTGGTATCCACAAATGAAACCCAGGGAGGTGTGGGGTGTGGGACAGGCATGAGTGACTCAGACCACTGGGAATTCTGGTGCAAGAACTGCCTAAGACACATTCTCTGCCAAGGCCTGTGTGACAGGAACACTACCCTCAGCCCGTCCTGGGTGGGTGGCAGCAAACTGAGCAGTACCAAGGGTGTGAGTGATGTCATCTGAGCACATCAGACCCCACCACTACTTCTGAACAGGGGCAGAGCAACTGCCACAGCTGACATAAACTAAAGGAATTTTGACTTGACAAAGTCCAGGGATGCATTTTCTATCTCATACTCACATACCAATTCAAAGGTACTGGGTAATAGGCAAGAAATAAACAAAATTCCTTTTGCAATGGAGCCTGTTTTTTTGAAGGAAGATTAGTACTTATTAACTAATAACCTTTGATGATGTTTACTCCCACAGTTGATTTGCTCAGGTGTTTGTCACACAGAAGTAGGAATAGGCTTCAGTTCATGGTTCAGTCTGCAGAATTTTGTAATTTCTTGGCATGTAAGTGATGGATTACTCTTTTCTGTGAAATTCTCCTCTTTCCTGAAAGGCTTTTCATGCAAGGACTCTGGGGTAATTAGAAAAATAATAACCTTGCAATACCCTCTTGATCTGTTTTTAATGAAATGAAGTGTGGAGAGGGTAGGTGCTTTGTCCATAGTCAAATAGTGAGTAAGTGGCAGAACTGAAAATAGAACCCAGGAGTCCTAGTTTTCACTCTTTGCCTCTAAGAAGCACTCCCACTATGCACGGAGTTAGACTTTTTTCTACTATGCATCAGGTGTTAGACTATTTTTTTTTGTACATGACTAAAAAAGAATAAATAAATAGTGTACAGGGAAATCTTGCATTGGCAAAAGCTGGACCAGGTTAATTAGCAGATTTATACTGGGTCCTCAGTCAGTTTTCTGCAGCTCAATCATGTTTTATTGAGCACATCAGTCATTTGTGAACGTTACCTTTAAAAGAGCCTGGTGAAGTATCACCTCCATTTCAAAAGCAGGGAAATAAACACAGAGTAGATGAAGTTACTTGCCCAAATTCACAGGGGGAATCTTGGATACAGCTGTGAATTTTACTGGCAGTTTCCTTTTTTCCTCACAAAGTCTCTCCTCTGTTAAACTTCTTTGTTTCCAGAGTGAAGAACATGCATCCCTGGTAGGGCATTAAAACCCAAGTGGAGTTTCTGGGCACGTGAATGAGCAGATTCCAGGATCTCACTCTTGAATTAAAACAAACCAAGTTTCCAAAACAATAGTACAAATTTTACAATTGCCAAAAGCTGCCAATCTGACACTGATCTTTTGAAAAGGTGACATTACCTCCCCCAACTCGGTGGGGGCTGAATGCAGCTCAAGCCCATGCTGTCCACTTACCTGTGCATCAGAATATATTAGGAAGGAGACATAAGAGAAAATGTTGCACCACCACAGCTAAGTTTCTGGAGAAGCTTGCAAGACTGGGGAGATGCTTCTGGTCTGCTTGTAGAAATATTCCCTGGCAAGGTCATCATCTGAGGATGAAATCAGAACCTCTGATTTAAAACCAAAGACTTTACTGGAATCAAAGACCAGATAATTTGCTACCTGACTAGTTTTACTGTATGGAACCTGACTTTGCTGTCTTCCCCTGAACATTTAATGTAAGTTTAATGGCAAGATGTGTCTATTAATATTGTCAGTTCTTTACATATGTGCCTTTGAATCATAAGTCAGGTATCAAAACTTGCAGAGTCATGCTGGTCTGTGTTGATTTTCTACCAAACAGTACAAGTCTCTTCAACCCGTTCCCATCTCATCCATCTCTAATTGGGTCAATGTGGAAAACATTGCTTCTTTTCTGGAGGGAAAAAGAAAGTCTTCACAGACAACTCAGGTCCCATCTATTGTAGGTAATTGAGGATGTCCACCTCTACATTAGTGAGTGAGACTGGATTCAGAATGTTAGAGAGATGTGTTAGGTTACTGGGCTATGAAGTGCTGTGTAAGTCCAGGTATGAACAGCCTTGTGGCTGAAACAGGGAGGAATAAAACTGCTCTTGGAAGAGCAAGTAAGTGACACTATCGTGACATGCAGCAGTTCTGAGGCAGTTCAGTGCCTCTGCCTGCTACAGGCACATGCAGACGTGCACAGTCATACAGCCATACACAAACATCATGACACAGCAATTACGTTCTGCAAAGAGAGCTAAAAAAAGGCTGATAGAACAATAAGAGTACCCAAACTTCCTGCTGGGATGTGCCGTGGGTGGCAGAATAAATCTATTTCTTCTTCCCCTCTGGGAGCAGCTGCCTGCTGGAGAGGAGGCAGTTTGTGAGCATCACGTTGCAGTTTATTAGCAGAGGGATTCTGGACAAAGGTGTTTCTTAATAAACTGATCAGAGCCATAAAACAGCCATTCCAGTGCTGGAAGCAGCTTTTGTCTGGCTTGGCCACATAACAACACCCTCACTCAAGGTGCCAATTCTGGTACCTTCTGACTGAGCAGCAGGTCTTGCTCTCAGATCTTGCCATGCTGCCTATTATCCAGCTGCACATGATGATCTACTCCCTGACAAAATAAATTTGAGACTGCAAACAAAAATGGGCATTTTCTCTGCTCATGAACATCCTCACCTACAAGGGGAAAGTCTAATGACATTGGAAAGGTTGGAGAACTGAGCTTCATAGGCCCTGCTCTGCTCTAGTCCTACAGGGTATCTCAGCAGAGTCCAGCACTTAGGAGTGACCTTGTGAGGATTAAGAGTGTCCATCAGTCCACGCTGGCTGTGGGTGAGGCTGAGTCAAGCTCTGAGAGTTGCTCTTGCAGTGAGTTTATCTCAGTAGAGTGAGCCAAGAGCAAAGGTTTCCCAGTCAAACCAACTAATGAAAAATGAAAAGCCTTCTACAAAGCATCAGTCCCTCAAGGTTTATTTGGCTTCATATATCTTGTGAATCTTTTCATTTAATTTCAATTAACTTTTAAAAAATTAAAATACTTACGAAAATAATATCAAAATGGTTATTAAGTAGTCTATGCACTGTGAATGTTTTAGCAAACAAAACGTGATCATTTTATGTAGCAGTTTTTATTTACTGAATGTATAGTATTCAGCAAGTAAAAGGTCAGGTGTGTTTTCAAGACAAAAAAAATGGTAGAAAAGTATTGACGAAAATGTTATAGGCGCTCTCCTGACAAAGAAGAAATGGTTCAATTTCAAACCCTATGAGAAGGAAAGAGAGTTGAAATGTCATTAAAGATGAGTTTATGTGCCCAAAAGCCTTTTTTTTTTTTTTTTAGCTCTACTGATTGGTCTTTTAAAAGATATTAACCTTATCAACATCCTTAGATTTTCACAGCATAAAAACTTGCTGCCACAATCCTCTCTCTAAATTTGCACCAGCATGTTCTGCGTGTGCTTGGCTGGAGTCTCTGTGCCCTGTCCTCAGGGTGGCTGCCAGGGATGAGGAGCCTGGTCCTCCTGTGCTGGAGAACTCCAGCAGTCCAGGGGCAGCTCTGTGGAGTCACAGCCCTTTCTCAGAGCTTTCCAGAGCTTCCTCACACTGGATCTCTTCCTTATGGTGTGGCAGGCCATAACATTTCTTGTTAACGTTTCTTGTGACCCTTAGAGTAAAACTTGGTTGATAGCCAGATTTTATACAAAGAGATGCTAATTTCTGTTTAATTTTCTCCCTTTTATTACTAATCATATCACTGCAAAACGTAGTTTACAGCAATATAAATAGGATCCATTGCTGGAGGGAATTGTGCAGCTTCTGTCAATTTTTCAGCACCCAAATGTGAAACAGAAGCAATTAAACTCTGAGGGGAAAAAAGTAACAGTGTGGAACACATCAGAAATCGGGTCATGAATTCACACAGATGGGAAAGCCAGGAAGCAGTGGGAAAGCAGGATTTTGATTGACTCACCGTCAACAGTAAATGAGCCATTGGCAGTTTACTGTCAATTTTTTGCCTTTTAATCTGCGAGTTCCAGAGGTGATGGCACCCTCCTCAACCCGCTGCCGGGGGGTGGGAGTGGAGAGGAGAGTGGGACAGAGAGAGCAATGGCAGGAGTTTAGGTGAGGACAGGGGATGGGTCAGCATCACAGGGGGAGGAAGGCAATTTTATCATTCTCTAAATCTGATGTGGAGCTAAAATTAAACAATACCCAGGCAATAGGCGTGACTGTTAAATATATGCCACCCAAAAGGGATCATGAGGTCTCTGCAGATTAAATAATAATAACTTCGTGGTAGTAATTAGAGGCAATGACCGGATCCAAGCCCTGGGAATTGCTATACAAATATAGTTAAGGATAGTTCTTCCTCAAAAATGTATGAAGCAGAGGGAAGAGAGGAAGGAGCAGAAGTCTCCCGGCTGAAGGTAGAGGCAACGTGACCCTGACAGGGCTTCAGTGTTACCTGGAACATGTGAGGTGCAGACAGGGATTGCACTTTTATAGAGCATCTGCTGAACAGGCTGAGAGGATAAGATGTGATGTTTAAATCCTCTGCTAGTCCAGCTTTCTCCAGTGGAAATCCAAGATTCAACCACAAGCCTGTGGGGCACACCAGGATACCTCACAGATGACCCGAAGACCCATTTGCCTGGGCTAGTGAGGGTGTGCCTGTGGCCTGAACAAAGCTCAGTGGCATTTGTGGGATTTTCATGCCACCCAAGGAAACACGAGACCTCAGTAACCACAGGGTATTTTAGCATTCAGAAGCTCAGTGTATTTTTTCTTTTCAAGAAGCAGCACAGCACTTCTGAGAATGAAACAATCAGTTATAAAAGTAACCTTGCAGCAAAGCTTCAAGGGGGAGTTATATATGCTGGCAAATTTTCGCTGTTTATTCATTCTAGACATACTTATAGACTAATTCTCCTCTTACTCTGATTTTATATCAATTATTCGCCATTGATTGAGTGGAGTTAATTTAAATTTACAGCAGTGTAAGTGAGGAAAAGCAGCTTGTAATCAGTAGCAAAGTTGATTCTGCCACCTTTACTCACCATGAATAGTACCTTAGTCATTGAATAATCCTATAAATTCCTCTTGGGATTTTTCACAGAATAGGATAGTATGTGATCCAAGTAAGGATGGCAAATACTTTTCACATCAATTGCTCCACTGGACTGGACTAGGTGACATATGTTCTGCTGTGCATTCTTGATAATTTTCTAATGTGTGTCTTATAATGACATTTCCTACCTACTGTGTTGTTTGGAGTTCAGGAGAGTTGTGATGTAAGAAAAAAGCAAAAATTCTGTACCCGCACTACTGGACAGACACCACTGGAAAACTGTTTCCCATGAGAAACAATCCCTTATTTAAATTGCTTATTTTCGTGTGCTTCTGAAGAGACTTCCTGATTTCCTCTTACTGGTAGATAATGAATATGAAATGGTATTAGAGCAGGGTAATAACTTGCTAAATTTTTCACCAAGTAACCAAGTTTCCCATTCTAATCCTTGTTTAGCCTATGCATGTGCCAAAGGGATTTGCTAGATCAGGACTAGCCTTGATAGGTGTGGCCTGTTGACATTCTGAACTACGACAAAATTAGAGATTAAACTTGGTGCTTTACTTAAATGATTTCTAATTTCTTTAAGTCCAAAGCAGTCATTTATAACACTGCCAGAGAGGAATTCAGGATCCCTCAGTGGTGGCTCAGATCTGTATTCCCATTTTAGCACAGCTGTCAAATGAAAGCTCAGAAATTTAAAAAAAAAAAAAAATTTTTAATTGCTCATTTTACTTTTTTCTTACCAAAACCAATCAAATCCTGCTATCACTCAGAAGACACAGATAAAGTTAAAAAATAATTAATTGTGTATTTATTAATCTTTTAAAAATTATTTATCTTGGAGACGGGCACTCACTAAGCAAAAATTATATTACATTGTTAAGCAAACAGAATAGAGGCTTAGAATGAAAACTCCTCTTTGGGGTTATCTGCTGTGATCTGTACCAGGAGACACGATCTGTGCCTCTGCACAGGCTTGTATATTCTCTCCATTTTGCCAGTGGATAGGCCTGTGCTTAAAATTATACACTTTTTTTTTTCTTTTCCAATTAAAAGGAACAGGAGAGGAAACAAAGAGGAGGAACCAGCAGAGGAGATCTGAAGGACAAGTTCAAGATGTTCATTTTCTCGACATTAACAAGCAAGACAGACCCCACAAAAGGGATACATTAAGGCTGTGATGGTGTGGGTAAGTGTTCAGCACTCAGCTATATATTGCAGTGTTTAAGGAGCAAGCTCTCACTCACACCTGCCTTGCCAGGTTTGCTAGGATGATTTGGGTGAATGATAAGGAGGCAGAGAGGGACTCTCCTTCCATGCAGATGAAAGGAGTGGTGGATGCATGTCAGGCAGAAAGCATCCCTGGCCCCAGGCCTGGAGGGCAGGAATCAGCTGAGGCTACTTGCCAGGATTTCACAGCCTTCACAAAATCTCAATATTGTGTGACAAATCAAAATTGCTTGTCTCTACCTGACTGAATGCATTTCCACTTGATGGGTTTTATATTTGTACGTGTCTCCAGCAGAGGAATGTGCATGTATGGAAGGGCTGAAATTTTCAGGACATCTAAGTAACGTGGCTTTTATTAATAAAAAAGAAGTTTGTGATTCATTTTATGATAGCAAAAATACATTTGTTCACCCAGTAAAAGTCTTTCCATGAATAAGAGAGGTGCAAAGATGTTTCAGTGAGTGAGTTGGCTGCATATCAATGAGACCACTGGAGCCTCATTAATCTTAGTGGTGATACTGGTAACAACATGTGTTGGCAATGGGATTCAGAGCCAGCCCTAATTCTGAGCCCTAATTCTGATTCAAACCCAGGTAGCCCTTGAAAATTGCTGGGTAGTTTTTGTGTGTTGAAGCCAGAGCAGAGGTTTTGTTTGTGTGGACAAGGCAGTGGATGTGACTGACACATATACCCACACACCTTTGTGTGGTTTGTGGTGGGCACATTGAGGCACTGCAGAGAGGAGTTTGTTTGCATTGGGAAGCAGTGTCAATGCAGTGGGTGCTGGGGACCTGCTGGAAACCTAGGGATTCCTGGCACTGCTATTGATCTGGTATATGGTTTCCTTGACCTTCTGCTTCCCTGCACTGTCACTCATTGTCTTGCCTATTTAGACTGTAAACCTTTCAGAAAAGAGATTATTCCTAGCCCAGAGGATCATTGGTATTATTTGAATCTCTAGATGCTTCTGTGATAATAATAGTAAAGAAGATTGAAAAACTGTTTTAAATACAGAGTGGTGTACACTTGTGAGAGACAAGGTATGGAAACACCAAAAGAAATGGGGTGACCTTGTTATGGATACTCCTAAGATGGAAATGCAAAGATTTTGAGAAGAGTTAGGGAACAGCTGTATAAGGAGCAGGGACAAACAACCTAACTACGTTTAAGGTGGTACTTGATAAAAAGAAATATATGAAAGGGAGTTTTATTCTGATTCTGGGAAAGAGTGGGAACTGTCCTCAGTGGCCAGTGAATTGCTGTTCTGGGTTCTCATGGCCAGTGAGCACAGGGAGAGGACACAAAGTCAGAGATTTACATGACAGTAAGAGCACCTGAACTTACTGCCATTTATCTCTGTTACTGAATTTTGCCTCAGCTGAGAACCAAATAGATTGACTGAAGCAACAAATAGAAGCAGCACTATTAATTTTGGAGGGCAGAGCAATTTGACAGAGACGAAGCAACTTCACCACACAAAGAAAAGCTGTGCTTCACTCATCAACCACATTTCATTTTCCTGTCTGCCAAATACAAAGCAAGGGAAAACCAAGTAGCATAATTTACCTGTGTATTCAAAAAAATTAAGGTGTAGAAATGGAGGGGTCAACATAAAATGCCACAATAATTTTCACCATAGAAAGGCTTCCAGGAGCAGGAATCTGCCAGGTCATGGAACAGAAACAATGTTGTTCTCTGTTTCTCAGTGAGCTGCAGGCCAGGTGATCAATAGGGTCCAAATCTGCAGCAAGCAATTCCGAGTTGAGAAGACCACAGGTGATGAAGAGGACTGTTAAAGCTATGTAACCAAACAAATAAATAAGCCAGCAGCAGCTGAAATTCACCTGAAGGGATGTTTCAGGGTAGTGAATGATTAAAGCTACTACCACTTATTACTGTGCAATCCTGTAGGTAACAAATAACCTGTAAACCGGGATTATTACAAATTCAAGTTGCATTGAGTAACAACGTCATATATAACCCATACATAAGGGGTGTAAACCTGTATGCTGCAAAACATGAAGCATAGCTCCTGGTCCAACACCATGAGGAGTTAGTAGGTTTACTTTGTATGTGTTTTGTCATAAATGACTATTGCAAAGAGAGGCCATATTTCTCTGAGCCAAGAAACAATTTTGGTAGCCCTCCCAGTGCATACATTACCCAGTTATATAACCCACCTTGGGCATAAGAAAAGTAACTTCTATATGGCCTCAAAAAGGATGCCTAATTTCTTCCTTCAGTTATCTGGCGATTTGATTCTTCTTCATTCAGAACATCCTTTTTAAGATAATTCACTTGTTCTTCCCAATCAGCACTCAGTCTGGTTCAGAGGCCTCCCAGATCTTTTTTGTTTAGAACACTTCAGCTCCTCAGAGTTCTGAAGTCAGCATTTGTCTTCCTTTTCTTGACAGAAAACATAGTCACTTCAGAGCTGATTAACATTTTTGTCACAGAAATGTTTTCCCATCAGACAACATGATTTCACCTAAACTGAAATATGCAATGATAAAATGTCATTTTTGACAAAAAAAAACAAAAAAAAAAACAAAAGAAAAGGAAAAAAAAAGAAAAGAAAAGAAAGAAAAAAAAAAAAAAGAAGGGAAAAAAACAAAAATGTTTTCCAGCTGGGAGAAACATAACAAAATATTTTGTTTGGGGTTGACATTTCAACATAAAATTACTTGTTTTTTGTTGCGATATGTTGATTCAAAATTAAAAATGCCATAACAGAATGACATGTTGGTTCATTCTGTTTTGATACAAAATGTCTAGATACTTTTCCATGGAATTTTTGCTTTCTGTTCAAGTTTGCACTGAAGAATTGTTTTGAAATTCCCTGAGGGAGGAAAATTCCATTTCTTCCCCTGCCCTCACAGTAGGAGAAGAGACTGTTCTGAAATCAAAGGAGTAGGTAGGAGAGTCAGGCAGCCTCAGTTTTGCATCCTATGTTGCATGTCATAGCTTAGCTGCATAAATTTGACCAAACTGCTTCACTTCTTAACAAGTTTGGTGGATTGTGGAATGTTTTGTTAAAATGAGGCAGAATACTTGTCTACGTCCCCAGCAATGCTTTGGAAAATCATCAAATCCAGTTTGTAATTTAAGAATAACAGTAGTTGCCTGTCTCACAGAGAGGGTGCGAGTCTTAATTGGTGCTTATTAAATTCTCTCAGATTATTGAAAGATGCTGTAGAAATCTAAAATCATATTTACTGAAATGAGTTATTCAGGTGACTTATAAGTGCTGAGCAAACCTGGCTGTTATTTTTAAACAAGTGCAAATTACTTGTTTTGAACAGTACCTCTGCCAGCATCTGAACTCTCTTCTTTGGGTTCTTCTTCTTGCTCCACATTTTTATGCACAGATGTAAAACAGCATTTCTCAGTAAACTGAACAGTGATACTGATTACAAGGATAGTTTCTTCTGTTGCTGATGATGCACAGAGATCCATGAGATGTTTCCGTGCTGTTTTCAGTTCCAGCCAGATAATCATACCTCTGTCCCTTTGCTTTACTTTTTCCATTTTTGACATCATCTCTACTGCATGCACACAGACACAGGGTGGCAAAAGTTATGGGATCAGGAGGATAGAAAAAGCTGCAAACCAAAGTGTATAAAGCAAGAGTTTTCATCCAGGGCTCCTTAGCCAAGTCTCTGTCTTGGTTTGCTTGACATGCAGACGTTTAAAATGGTTTTCCACAGAGAGCTAAAATGTAGACAATATCAGTTCAAGGGGAAGAAGATGGGCCAGGATTCTTGATTGCACTGTACTGTAGGTTCTTGTTCTCTCCAGCTCAGGGCTCTTCCTGCCAGTAACTTGCACTGAGACTGAGCCAGTTCTTTAGGCTTCAATATCAAGGGTGCCAATGCCTTCACTCCATGTTTGCGCTCAAATGAAAACATGAACACCACTCCTATCAAATTCTGCAGGATCTGGATGAAGTCTCATTTTTCATAATCCTCTTTCTTTTTTCCTCTCTGTTTCTGCTCTTCATCTCCCTCAGCATCTCTCATGCTTTCTGAGTTTTCATCTGGATGCCATCACTCATGGGACAAGCATGCTGTGTTCTGCTGCACCTGCCATTTAGCCACAACACCAAACTCCCCCCTCTCCCACCTGAAAATGAACCTCTCATCTTTCATATCCCCAGCTCTTTTAGGCTGTTGTTTGTCAGGTAAGCTTCAATCTGCCTGCTGTTTAATCTGTTTATTGCTCTGTCTGATCCTCACCATCTGCATCCTTATTTTCTACATTTTCCTGAGACTACGAGTTTCTTTACTGCCAGGCCCAGAAGGACAGAAGTGTGCATTTTCTTGCACCTAGGGCTGCAGGAACTGTTGGAAAACATCATGCAAGAGCAATTGTACCAACATACTCATGATTATCTAGACACGGGCAAAAGAGCACTTTTCCCAAGAGGCCTTTCAATTCTTTACCAAATTAAATTCACATGAAAGAAGGCACAAGTCTTTTTGTTTAACTTTTTGTTCCACTGTGTTTTCTTTCTTGCAAGTCCAATGGGCTTCATACATAGGCTTAAGTTAGTACACAAAACCCACACCACTCACTAACTGGTATTTTTTAACAGCTTTCTAAAACAGAACCAGTAATGTCTGTTTTGAGTGGGTATCTGGCAATTCCATTTCTAGTAGGGTGGTACATGAGTTAAGAAACAGTGTATGTACAGCTTGTGTTTGTACTCTCATCCTCCCCGACTCAAGAGTGGCTTCGCTGTCCTTGGTAGCTGGTCTTTGCTTCTCTGGTCATCTTGTTGACACAGAAACCACCACCCTTGATTATGGTGGCACCTCAGTGTTGCACAAAGACAGGTTTACCATGACTTTTGAGCAGAGTCCTTGGCTGTTGACATATATCAGCTCTAACAAATCCGCTTTAGGAGAAAATAAAAAACAGAGAGAGAGAAAGGGAAAGGGAAAACTCTCTCCCTCTCTTCAGGGGCCAGTGAGGAAGGGTGGCAAGGAGGTCCCAGATTCTCATAATGGGAGCAAGGCCATTCAAGCAAAAGTACAAGAGTAACAGCATGAGAACAATGAAGGGTGGGGGAGAGGGGGAGGAAGGAGGGGAAAAAAATGACTAGCAGCATGGGAACAATAGAAGGAAAATACTGCCACTGACACTTTGGAAAAGTGCTGACTCAACAGCCCATGTGAAGGGTTACAGAGTTGCAAAAGGAGGCCCTTGGCACTCCTAAGGCTAAAGCATTGATGTACCTGAGGCCCTCTGTAGCACTGTGAATGCTCTGCTTTGTTTACCCATCGTCTTGCCACCAAGTCTATAATTCATTTTCTCTGATTTCCTGGTTGGGGAGTCCCCAGCTAAGCAGGGCAAGGTGAGGCAGTCCTGTAAATCTGATGTCTGGGCAATTTCAACCTTCTGTAAGGGTTTCAGTTTAGCTGTACAAAAAAGAAGAAAAACCCCGGCAAACTTACCTCTTCTACAAAACAGTGCATTCCAGATTTATCCAAGTTCCACAACCAGCAGCCATTGGCATTTCCAAAGCACCAGTGAGTGCATCCCACTTCATCATTAATAATCACTGCCAGGAACATGGAACCTGGGCAGCTATTCCTTTCTTCATTCCACTTCAGTGGGTTAGTCCCTCCCTGTGGTATTCACAGGGAAAGTGTCCCTATTGTATATTACATGGGGACATGGGGGAGTAAAAATTTGTAGCCAGGATTTTTAAAGGAAACTAAGTGGATTAGGTACTCAAATACCCTAGAATTTCAGTGGCTTAGTCATGTTTAACAACTCAAGGCAAAACTATTGAAGAACAACTGGTAGATTCATTATAATATTAATATTTAATATGAGTCATTCTTATTTATATTCTTGTCTCAGAGTCTACCAGTCCCAAGAACTGCATCTCCTGTCCTAGCTCCCTCTGTGTCTTTCCATACTACTTTCCTAGTGTCTGATCACATCTGTCTCCTCATGCTTGGTGTCATCTCTCCAGAGACTTAATTTTCTCTGGCTCTCCTCTGGGACCCTCACCTTTGCTTAGGAAGGCTGGGAATGTCTGTCTGCATGTGGCACCCAGGCCTCTTGTGCTGGGTGCTTCCTTTGCACTGTGACATCTTTGTTTCCCCATCAAGAAGCACAATATCCTCCTGGCGTTTAGGTGAGGAAGAAAAGCAAACCCGGTAAACAGGCACGGTAATTAGATCTGATGCCTAGGCTCTAGAGAGGAAATTGGGAGATAAATTAGAAGTTGGTCCCACTGGAAGGTTCCCCAATGGATATTGATCAGGCTCAGGTGAACTAGAAACAGTCCAAGGAGAATTTATTGATTAGAAGCTGACAACCAATTGTTTCTTCCTCTCTCTGTTTTGAGGTTGTAGTTTTTGTTTGCCTGCTTCTCTGATAAAGGCCGCAGGTAAATTCCTTTAACTGTACTCCTTTGTCTGTGTCCAAGGGGCAGCAGAGTGGAAGCACAAAGGCTGGCAAAGCTCATTAAAGTCAGGAGCACAGAACTGGAGTGCAGGTCTTGCCATTGCTTTCACTAGAGATGCTCGGGGTTGTTCTCTATTCCCTTCTGAGACCCTGACCTCTTGTCCTTCAGATTACATAGTTGGTTAGCTGAAACCTTTGCTCTTGGATTTCTAACTCTCTGGCATAGACAGCGCTCCCATGAAAAACAGGTGTATCTCTGTCAAGGAAAGGAGTGAGGCAAAGACACACAGATAACCCTCAGAGGCATTTATCTGCCCTGTCAGCAGACCTAGCCAAGAATTCAGAAGGAGAAAAGGGTATTTTTCCCTGACTGCAGGAGCCACCTGCAGTTTTAAATTGAGTTACCAGTTTGCCTCTCACCATTGTTTTAACAGTTTACTACTGCTAATAGATTTCAATACCACTGAAATCTAAAGGAATTAGGGACCGAATTCTGAATATAATCCTGCTTAGAGAAACACAAAAAACCTCCTGCACATAGGTATATACTCTTCTATGAACATCTTAGAAACTGCGAAGTAAGCTTGAAGTCTTGGGCAATGTCAAATGAGGAGTTAGTAAACACAAGCTGCAGTGCTCTGCTGGGTATGCAATAAAATTTGCATCTGCATCTCCTCATACTACTTTTCACTCAGCAATTCTGTCTCAGGACAGTGCACAGAATAGATGGAGTTTTATGAATAAGCAGCTAGTCACTATTTTATTTCCTCCTCATTGTTTGGCATATGGCTCCAGGCTTTATTTGCTGGACACAATTCAAACCCTACTCTGGAGAGAAAATGATTTTCTCCCAGTTTTTTTTGCATGGCACACATCACTCCAGTGGCTGACTGCTGTACAGACATTAACTAACTTGGTGTCACATCTCTATTTGATGAGGGCATACTGTTTTATTGGGTTTCTGCTTGGGAAACTGAGGCAGAGATATTGCAGTAGGGAGTTTTGAAGGACTTCATACATTTAAGCAGCTCCCATCTTTCTGTGTTGTAGATGGGTATGATCAGGATGTTCTGTAAATCACAGCCCAGGCTCAAATCAGGAATCAAGAAAACAGGGCATTCTCAGTGAGTGACCTTTCATGGTACTTGGCTTAAGTGCCTTGCTTAAACCAAGACATCTGTACAAATGACATTTATACTAGCAGGCAGGAGAAAATCCATCCCTGCAGGCACTCAGCTGCATTAATCTTGAGACCCACCTTTTCTTTCCTCTCAGTTACTTGCCTCATTTACTGTACACTTTACCATCTTGGCAATAAATGAGCAGAAATCCTAAAGACAACATCCTCTTTCAGTATAGCCTCCTGTTCTGCTGAGGAATAAGTCTGTCTTGTGCAATATGTAAGACAGTCTTCAATCAGCAAATAGCGTGTGATAGGATAAGAACGGACCAGATCACCAGAAAGATGTTCAAAGGAACTGGATTTACTAGGTCTTCATGTTAAATTTGTACCTGTTCTTTCGTGTCTTCTAAATACATGACTTACCAGTATCAGCGCTTTTTTTCCCGTGCCTTGCTTCTCTTATGTGTGTGCCTGTGCATGTGTTTGAAAAAATAAGCAAATGGAAACTACAGAAATTCCATCATGTGAGTTCAGATTCATTCCTAGGTGATTCATCGGTAACGTGGGAACATTTATACATGTTGTATAGGCCTCTGCTACCTCGGCTGTGGGAGTAACGGATAGAAGAAGTACATAGTTATCTTCCTTGTAGGTCAGCACACAGAGGGGAATGAGGCGAGCATTTTGCATCTGGGTTTTACAGATGCTTGCTAACAACAAGAGATAGTGAGACTCTTGAATCCTGGATTATGTTGTGGGCTCTGAAAGGGAATTTAAGCTGCTGGGCCCAGGCATTTCTGCCTTTTCTCCCCAGCATGGTCCTGGGTGCCCTCTGCTCTACAGTTTATCTGCATACTCTATCTCCTCTAACTTTGCTGAGCTCATACCCTTAGGAGGTGTGAATGCAAACCCAGACAATACAAGGTTGCTTCTGAAATGTCAAAATGCTGTAACAGCTTTACAGCTTAACATAAGATTTTTGTCATTGTTTATTGATGTAGGGAAAGGTGCATTGCATAGATGGTAAAACACTGACTGATACCTGTTGCCGAATTTGAACTAAAAGCAATAAATAAACTTCTTTCCTCTATTTCTTCTCTCTTAAAATAAAATCTGTGAAACTCCAGGAAGATTTTTCCCAGATTTATCTGCAATGGGTTAGTAGCCGCCAGGCCAAGATGTTTCCCTATGTGATTTATATGTCTTTTCACTGGTCCTAGGAGTTAATGTTTTCCCCCCAGGTGCTGGCCATTTGTAGCACAGCTTAAAAGAATGAAATAGTGTTTTAAACTCTCCATTCCATCTCAAAGTTGGGCTTTCAACTTTAAAAATTGATTCACTTTGGGTGAAAGGTCCTGGCTTGAAGGGTTCTGGGGAATGAGGTTCTTTATTAGTGACAGAACTTGTGCATCATGGACAGTATCAGGAGATACTTCCCAATCACCATCCCTCCTTCCAACGTGACTTGCTCCTGAACTAGAGACATCTGCTGTAGGGGTGAACTGATAGGTGTATTTTAAAGGTCTGGTTGGCCTAGGTGTATTTTCAGGTCTGATCAGTGGCTTTCTCTGATATGGCTCCTTTTCTAGGCAGACCTAGATGGGGATTCCTGGTATATTGCACACAGACCATTCTGCCATTTGATGAAGTTGAGCTGAGGCCACGTGGACACACAGACCCTGGACGAAGTGGGCTTACACCCCATCTCCAGCCATTTGGCTGATTGACTGTCTTATGAATTTGTTTTGCAGCTTGACAAAACAAAAAGCTTGATGAAATGCAATTTTAAAATATACGTATTTGGTAAATTAGTGAACTAGCACTGACTAAATGAAATTATCAAGAGCAATCAAAACTCAGAAGAGAAATCTTTTTAGGTGATTATAATGAGCTTCTCTCTTCCCATGGACAGAAAGTTGTATGTGAAATCAGTGTTTCATAGCAGAAAGGTTCACTTTCAGCATCTGTAATAAGAAAACACCCTATAAAAGAAGGTATGTAAGAAAATCCCAGTGTTCAGATCCATTTCCCTGGTTTCAAACTTGTTGAGTTCAGATTAATATTAGAAGAACAGGATCGGACAGGGTTTTATTGATGTCCCCATGCTCCTTTTCCAGTTACAAGGATCTGCTCCTATGGGTTCAACTTATCTGCAGCAATTTATTATCCAATGAAAAGCTTCCCCTTCTGTGTGCCCTGACAGCAAATAACAGTGAAGAACAGAAACCAGGTGGGAGACATGAAATTCTGCGGCAGCTGGAAATAATTCCAAATCTTCCACTGGTTCCAGTAGAGACAAGGTTTCTCTCTGGGAGTTTTGCTTAAGCCACCACGTATTAGGAACTTACGGTAGTAAAGGAATTCATCCCACTGGTGACATGGGACGGGGTGAGTCTTAAGGATGTGCTCAGTTTTGGTAAGCTGGGCTTTAACATGTGGAAACATGGCCTCTGCTTGCGGAAAACAGTGATCTGGGGTGTCTTTCTCATGCAGACAGTGTCTTAACCTTTATTTCTCAAATTTCTTGTGCAAACAGATGCATTTCCTTAGAGTGAAAAATGTGTCCCCATGCACCTGTGCAGACAATTCCTAATGTTCTCCATTCTCTTGAAGAGATGACATGGTAAGGGCATGTCAGACAAATGGGGTGATCCAAATAGTCATGAAATGGTGGCAGAGTTTTGACTTCACTCCTCTCCTGCTCATGACCTCATGCTTTCGACATGTTCAGTGGAAATATGCCTGAGCATATGTTTGAATTTCTGCTGTAGAGCTCAGTAAAAAGAGTGCCAAATTCATCTCTGATGTAAGCTCTATTTGACTTCAGCAAGTTTACTCCGGGGAGAGCTTTGGGTCTGTGTACTTATGTGTACTAAATGGAAAAGTGAGGTTTTCTGTTAATTCTCTCTGCTATGGTTAGGCTAAAAAAAAAAAAAAAGAGAGAAAAAGCTATAGCACTGTGTTTCCTATGAAACAAGAATACACATATTTGTATTTAATCACTACAGCTGCGTCTATATCTATTTATTTGTAAAATTATAGTATTAGATAATGAAAGTGGTCATAGAACCTGAGGTAATTAACATGGATGCCTTTTACTCATTAATAGCAGGCTTGTATTCAGATTTTGAGGGAGAAGTATGTGCAAAGCTGGGTGGAGATCTGCAGGACTGGAAGCGCGGGAGTATTTCTGCATTGGGATATTGAGCGCAGGACCTTGGCAGAGCCACAGGGAGATGAAGGCAGGCCCAGCAATGGGATGGTGCAGGCCAGCCCTGGGATGTGTGGGCAGGAGTCACAGATCCTGCACCCACCACTCCCAGGCACAGTCATCACATCCTTCTTGTCAGAGGCAGCAAAGTTAACCCAGGGAACGATTTCAATGCTGGTATGGAAACCACTCATGATATTTAGAAGACTTACAGGAGAACTGAAAGGAAAGCTGACACCCAGCTTCTTTTTCTGTGTCTGTGATTTCAGAAGACCTCAGGATCAGAGAGAGGCTGCAGGGCCAGCAGCCTCCCAGCAGTGGTCCCTGCTGCAGAGTTTGCTCCAGGCCGTGAGTTGCACAGGTACCTGTCCCAGCACCCTGGGCATCCTCTCTAGCTGTAGTGCTGTCAGACTGCCCAAGCCATCCTCTCCTCAGGGAAGACAAGAGCAGAGATGGGTACAGTTCTGTCTTTCTTGTTTGAGTCAGTGTGTTCCTACCTCAGTGGAAGCACAGCGGACAAACAAGGGATCCCATCGCTCACACCAGGGCTCCTGAGGAGTGACAGCATTATGGCCCTCCTGGGCTGCTCCTCTGCACAGGCAACCTCTAATGAAAAAGGAAGGAAGGAGAAACATGGATAAGTTTACTCTCCTCTGTGCAGCATCCTGCAAGTTTGTATAATGACATTTACTAATGCTGCCCACATAGTTCTGTCTCAAAGGAGTCTGGAATAGAGGTTAGACTTTGTAGGTCACCATTATAAAACCAAAGTCCTGCTTCAAAGCTCTCGACTGACTGGCTGTGATCAGGGAAAAGACCTGTCCCCCTCTGTGCCTCATTCTGCCCCAGTAATGCCAGCTCTCCTCCAGGAAAGCTTGGAAAGCTCAGAGCCATGGCATTCCTGCAGGAGAAAGGCTTATGGTTTTGCTCAGTGGCTGTTCTGAGGGAATCCATAGTAACCCAAAGTAGGCTGAGTTCAGAATCCCCCTCTGCCCCCTCACTGACGGCCTTCCTTGTGCTTCTGTGCTTCCCGGTGAAAACACAAGGTGGCACTGAGTCAGCAGGACCTTGGCTGGCAGTTGCCTCTGCGTTTCTTTCTATTTATACACACTTACGGCAATTTGCAAGATCTCCTGTGGGGAGGCTGCAATCTCCCGTTCCTCCAGTCGTTTTGGGAGGACAGTGCCAGTGACCATCTGGACTCATTTATTGCAGGAGTTATTGTATAGTCACTTTATGTAATCTACTGACAGTTTTATTGAGAAATGTAGTGTCAGAGAAACCTACCAAATGGACAGTCCCGAGGATTATGTTCTTACATCAGTGTCTCTGCAAGAAAAAAATTACAGTTGAGAAAATTAAAGAAAAGAGGAAGCTGTCTCAAGGAATCCATGGATGACTTGAATGGTGATCTACCGTCAGGCCCAGACTCCTCATCACTGGCCGTATTTCTGCTAGAGAGAGAGGCCTGGATTGCAAAACCCCATCTGAGCTCCCTGCATGATAGATGTGCCTTATAAGTTCTACTCTTTGCTAGCAGCAAGCAATTAAGAAATGGGACATAACAGTAGCATGATTACAGATGTATGAAAATATAGCTTGCCTGATCCCTACTGATAGCTTAGAACAGCCGTGTCAAAGCACCAGCTACACAGTGCCCCTTCCCTCTTTGCTGTCCAACTGAAGGCGCATGACTGATAACACAGTTGAAACTGGGATTTGCCTTCCTCCAGAATCTGGGCCTGTTAAACAGAGATAAGTGCACGCTTTACAGTGGAAGAACATCTGACATCTATAGGGGAGAATTGGGCAGCAAGCCCTAAGGTTCATTCCTAGACATTTTGTAGCACACCATGGGCAATAAGCTTATTCCCTCAGGAATTTCCTCATGTATGATGTGAAGATTGATACGCTCTCCTTGCCATGGACAGCAGTGTGATGACAGAGTACTGGGAGATACAAAGTTCTAATAGATGTGCCATGCAAATAGGTGAGTTATGTACTGCCATTGCATTTGGGCTGTGTGATTGAAATGGTTTGTTTGCCTTCCTGCAGGGTGAATGTCATTTCATTTGCTCGTGCAATATGTTACAGGGAACACATCCCCTCACACAGAAATTTCCCTGACTCTTTTTTGGCATCACTGAGGTGATAGGACTAAAGCACAACAAATTTTTTGACTGGAAGGCACTATGAAAGTGTAAAAAAATCTTTAATTTACTTTTCACTCATTATAGTACTGCCCAGACAAAAATCCTGATCTGTTTTCCCTTATACAAGGCACAACACAATGACAAAAACGAGTGTGTTATTTGTGGATCGTCTCTCCAAGCCCTGTTTGCCCTGGCCTCGAGCAAGTCTCTCTGGGTTCAGAGAATTGTTTCCATCCTGTCCATTCTGTACCTCCTGTGCTTCCCCACCTTGTTCCTTGGCTCTGTGGAGAACCTTCCCCAATCCTCTGCCCACAGAACAGTTTCTTTAACCTTGAAGTTCCCTTATCAGCTGCATCGCTCTGCTGTAGCTGCAAGACCTAAATTGTTTTCCATCGTCCGTGAGCTGAATGGGGCCAGGCCTTTAGAGAGCACAGGCTTGGAAATACTTTAAATTAGACAGTCTGAGATGGAAATGCTGCGGGTAACAAGGACAAACAAACATGCTCCATCCTTCTCCAGAGCCCTCTGCTCCTTAAATGCCTGGTGGCTCTGGGGGAGCCCCAGCCCATCTCTCAGGACAGTTGTGCACAGCACATGACTCTTAATTAAATACATGTTTCTGTGCAATGTGGAGTGAGAGGAGGCTGGCACCAGTGCAGACGGGCAAGCTCCTCCTCTGTCAAAGTTCCAACAGATGTGCCATGCAAATAGGTGAAATAGGTAATGCAATTGCACTTGGGCTGTGTAATTGAAAGGGTTTGTTTGCCTGCCTGCAGGGTGAATGTCATTCTGTGTGGTGAATGTCATTCTGTGTGACAAAGCTTGTGCAATATGTTACAGTGTAGACATCCCCTCAAACAGAAGCACATACCTGTTCCTCCAAGGGGAACTGTGTGCCTTTAGTCTCACTTGCACTGCAGTCTTACATGATAATTAAATGGCTGGGGTCCCCTGGGACTGCAAACCAAATGCAAAGACAGATTATGTCTTTTATGTCTTTAGTTATCTTTTTTTGCATTTGGATTGCAAGTTTCCATTCATTTTGCAAGTGGTTTTTCAGCACAAGTGTGGGTTTTGTGTCCATTATCACCAAGTTTGACATGGCCCATAAGAAACCATAAGATGAGTTTATTGGTTCTGTGGCTCACCCGAAAAGCACCAAAACTAGAATTCTGTATTTGGTTGAGCTGAACATTTTTCTATAGTTTTCAGTTTATTGTCCGTTTCTCCTAGGTTGTTTCTTTTACCTTTTATTTTTTACTTCAAATCAATTTCTTAAGCAAAAAATATTTTAAAGCAATAAGGAAATGTTTTATACAAAAATGAACTGGTTTGACTCTCCCCTGATTTTCTGCAAATACTGCTCAGCAAATTCAGTCCAGTCTCATCAACAGCTTTATTCTCATAATCTTCTGCTAAAATACTATTTTGTGCAAACTTACTGTCTCACAGGGAAAATATGTGTTTTTTCTGAGAAGACAGAAATTAGGACTATTAGCAAGGACTGTGGACACCTTGGCCCATTCTCCTCTCTGCCACTGACATTTTGTGTGGTCCTTGAAAGTCACAGCATTTTTCTGCTTGTTTCCTCTTTCTCTGGCTGACAAGTTCTTGGTCAAATAGTTCTGCTCAGTGTGTATCTGTCCAGCACAGATTAGTGAGGGGAACTGATGCTGGTTATGAGTGTTACTTTGATAATCATTTCTATTACAACTTTTGTTCATGCAGTGAACAAGTGTGGCTCCAGGTCAAGGAAATGGATTTCATTTTACAAAACATAATGGAACTTCATCTGCATGAAATCCTAATTGCATCCTTTGGCTTTACTTTAAACAACCAAAGCAAATGACAGCCAAAGCAAATGCTATATATATTTAGAAATTGCAAATACCTTCCAGTTTTAAGCCAAACACTAGGAAGGTTTTGTTCATCTTCTTTTATTACTGTGTCTCATACTACTTAAAGGAGACCACCTTGGACCTCCCACCTTAAACCCAGCCCAGCCCAGCCTGCCTCATGCTGCCTCTTCAGGCTCTCTGTGGGTAGCAAGGCAGGTTGGACTCCTGGTTTTTGCACTAGCACAGAAATCTTTCCTAAGGCTCTGTAAGCACGGGAAAGTGTCAACCCTACTTCACACAGTGCCTTGACCCCAGAGAGAAGTGGTTTGAAGATCAGGCTGTGAATCAGAGTCAGAACTAGACTCCTGGACCCAGTTTGCTGTTACACAGCTGCCCTTCACTGACAGCAACATGAGTCAGAAAGTGCCTGTGCATATGGTTCCTAAAATAACTAGTAATCAGCAAAATTCACAACCCTTTTACTCAGTCACTTCTCTTGAAAGAGTCTTGTTAGCCCAAATGTCTTTTTTTCCCTCCATCATACAAGTGCTGCTCCATTAAAGATAATAGATTTGTTTGGGTATATCAGAGAACAAGATAACCATTGCGGTGCTCAGGAGGCATTTTATCCATGCAAGGATTTGGCCAATTACTATTATTTAGTTACAGGCATGTTGGTGTTTTGCTAACTGCAAAAGAAAGAAAATACTTTTCATTAGATCTAATCAACACAAGAAGTCACATTCAAAGAGAGGTGAGAAAACAATCAATTTCAAGCTGAAAATGCAGTGCGGAAACCTTTGGATATTTCTTTATGCAGCTCCACCATGGCAAGCCATGAAACTTGAGCCAGCTCTGCACAAGCTAGTTTTACAGAGGAGAAGCTCTGGTGATTCCATTGAGACTCATAACCCTGCTGAGATGCTGTGTGTGGCCCAGGCAGACCACAACCTTCCAGTATTAACGGAGCTTTTTTTATCCCCTGTAACACCCCAGCAAACCCAAACACCTACAATTTTGGTATTTTCATCTTTTTTTGCTCCTGTTACTCACTAAAGAGCTTTGCTGATGGTGTTTGGAAAGGAAGTTTGAAAAGCACTATAAATTTATTAAATGAGCAGTAAACCTGGATGATTTTAAAACATTACTTTTAAGGTTCATGAGAACTTTTTCCATTTATGGAAGGAAACCAAATGAAGTGTAGAAGTTCTACCACAGTGTGCAGAAAGCAGAAAGCATTTGGCATCAGCCAAGCCTATCTGGGACCATTTCTTTACCGCGTAGAAGCTGTTGAATCATGAAGTTGCTGCTTTGTCATCCTGCCCATGGCTTGACCTCTTGATTTAATCTGGGAGTTGTTTAGGGAGCTTTCTATCTAGTGTTCTCAAAAGATGGCAGGGGAAGTCTGCTTTCTATCTAGCATTTGTACAGCTCTGAGTAAATTGCTCCTGCTCCAGCACTTCACCTGAGCTACCACTTTGCTCTGAGTATCACATTCATCATCTATTAGCTTGACTTGCTGCATCATGACTCTGTTGCTGTGGTTATACAGAGATACACGGTGCAGGGGTGACATGGAGGGTATCAGACACCCAAGGAGCAACCATGGCCCAAATTGCCATATCCTAGTTCAGTCTCTGACCTCAGGAGCAACGCTGCCTCAGGGAGGCCGACTTATGGACAGGTCCTTGGCTTCTGTTTCCAGAGAGATCACTATGTGACCCTCCAGAGCCTTTGCTTTTGACTTGTTAATAAAGTAGTAATTGTTCGGCTTTTTTTCTTTTTTGCTATGTTTTCAGTCATTATCTACTCTGTTTTTAGAAAAAGTGTCTGAGAAAGTGCTAGAGAAAAAATCTTCTCTGTGTTTATTGATAAAAATGTAATCTTTCTTACTTTGATTTCTTTCTTTAAACAGCTGTTCTGGGCTAGGGACAGCAGATATGCTTTTAATCTATTTGTTTGAGCAGATGGTCAGCCAGAACCACCTGGTACATAGAAATAACCTTAGCACAGCCTTCAGGTGCTGGTGTTTGGCATGGCAGGAGCTCAGCTCCAGTTGTGTCTGACCTGCCCCCTTCCCATGAGGGGCAGAAATTGCACAAGGAGCTTTTCCTCAACACCACCGACACTTTCATTTCCTCTCTGAGGCCTCCATCTGAGTCCCGTGGTGATTCCCAAGCTTGTGAGCAAGGCAGCCTGCAACAACAGCTTCTGCCCAGAGCATCCACCCGTATTCCCAGGAGACCAAGGCTCCATCATCTCCTAGTCAAATTTCCAGCTCCATATTTTCTCCAGACTACCAGCTCCATGTTTTCTCCTTTGCTGCCCTTCACATTGAGAGGTCCTTCCCGTAGGCATTCAGAAAGCCAGTCATTATCCTCCTTTGTTCCCCACCTTACAACTCGATTTTATTTCCTTCGAGGTGATTCGGTGCTGACACCTTTGCCTGCCTTGCTGACAAATGTTTTATCCCACCATCACATGTCATTAGCCAGCTTTTGTCTTTCATCTTTAGACTACAAGTTTTTTTGGGGCGGGCAGTGGTGTCTCATTTGGTAGAGGGCAGTGGGGTCAATACTTAATGTTCCTATAAACTGTGAATGATATTTAAGTATACCACGCTAATGTTTTTAGCACAGTCCTCCTACTGCTCTGGTTCCCCTGCGTCATAAAAGCTATGAGTTGCCTCACAAAACAAGCAGAAGACTTAATATTTGAGGAATGCAAACCACATGTGCATCAGCCCAGAGAGCATGGGCATTGCTAGCGGGGAAGGGAAGGGGTTAATCCAGTCTTTTTTTTTTGCCTGCAGTCCCTGCCGGGTGGATGAAAATGAATCACATTTCATTCTGCTCTCAGTCAGCCGAGATTGCTCTATAATTTTGTTTTTAGTCATTCGTGACTGAGACCTTCTCTGGCAAATTTAGTCACCGAATGTTTTTGCTGTTTAGCCCCAGTCATTTGAAATCTCAGGGGAAAGTGGGTTTCATATTGCGACAGCTGAGAGATGAGCAAGGGGAAAGCTGATGGATGTTGATAGCTCAGGCTGATGATATTCAGTATCGTTTCCATATCCCACATAGCTGGGCAGAGATACTCAATTCATTTATTCATGATCATATACAAAGCATTTTAGTCTTCAACATCATAATAGCTTGTGACCTTAAAGAGACACAGTCAAGTACTTTTTGGGCCAGAATTTAACCTGTTGTAGAAATTGTTATCTGCTGAAAGTGATATCTAATAATAGCTGCAGCCATTGCCATTCATCCTGGCATCTCTCCATACTATACATGCATTAGTAGTGAAATTAATTTCATGACCATTAGAAGAGATAAAAGTGTATAATTTTCCCTTTTAACAGAAGGAGAAACTGAGGCACAACAGTTAAACCACTGGCCATGTACACTATCAAGGACAAAATTACACATAGGATTGAGGTCCTCTGTTCCTGTTATGAATAGGCAAACAATGTCTTACACATGCTAAACAGTTAATGTGTTGTTAATCCAGACTTAGCTCTTGAAGGAAAATTTCAAAAAGAATTTGAGAAAGAATAAAAAAATAATTCCTAAAATGCAAAAGCTCCCTTTGTTGTCTGTGTTTTAGCAGCATTAGCGAAGAACTATTCCCACTATTTCCAGTGGTTTCACAATGGCTTTGACAATGGCACAAACAGGAAACCAAATAAAACTGAGACATGAAAGTATTCTTATTCCACTCAGAGAAAGATGGATGAGCTTGGAAGGCAGAGGGGAAAGGCAGAGAAATGTGCATCTACCCATGAGCTTGTGCGTGCAGGGCACAATGGCAATCAGTGTGATGAGAGACATTTTGTTCCCCATTTTCCGAGGGGCAGGTACGAGCGCCGCAGAGTCATGCAGCCTCTCTAAATGGAGTCCTGGTTCACTCGTCATGATCAGGAAATAAGTCTGCAGCAGGATTGCAAAGGGCTGTGGCACAGCTGAGGCGTCCAGTCGTGTTAGTATGGTGAGACCCTACCGTTTCTGTGGAATGGTGCTGGCTGTTGACAATAGGGGCTGATGGAGAAGGCATTTCCATGAAGTTAATGGCTGGCTGGTGGAGGTTAGGGCCTGAGGCCATTATTACCATTGTAAGTTCTGGAAATATAAAAATGCAGAGAGAAAAAATAAAGAAAATTGCCTTTTTATATATCGGAGAGTTTAAAGTTGAGCTGGCTGTTGCCATGGCTACAATATTCAGTCTGCAGCCTTTAGTTATTTAAGACCAAGGGCTCGATCTTGCTGAATCAGTGAACTCAATGGAAACATGTCACCCAGGCTCAGCGGGGGAAGAATGAAACCACGGTAGGGTGGCAGGAAAGGAGAAGCCATTCCCATCCCATTAGAGATCACATCCCCTGTGTTCAAGGCGGCTTTCTGAGGTGCAGGAGTGGTGCCTCTGTGAGGAGATGGGAATGGATACAGGCTTCTGTGAACTCCTGAGTTCACAGGCCAGGATGCTCCGCACCAGCTTTCAGTTTCTCAAAGCACAGCATGGGCATCTTTGGAACGGAAATCACTGGGAGTAGGGCTGATAACCCCTGTTTGTAAGCTCCAGCAACTACCTAAATACATGCACTATTGTAGCAATTTTTAAGACCAAGACTTCTTAGAAGGAGTCACAGCTTTTCACTGGTAGTTAGGCATGGCTCAGACCATAGGATTGGTAAGGCTGGAAAAGACCTCTAAGATACCTGAAATGTTCACCTTTTTCCCAGAATGGGCTTTTCATGGTTTATCTAGAAGTCACATAGTTTATGTTCATGATGGAAGACTGAAGTTTTCCCAGTATGGATGCTCAAATTCCTGTTAAAATGGATTAGAATTCCTTAAAGATCTCTGTCTACTTGGATTAAACTGTGAAGTCAAATGAGACTGTGCAAGAGTATCAAGCAAATGCAACCAGCAGGGATTTTTTCCCTGTCTTTGCTTCTCTTCCAGGGGATTCTCAGGACGATATGCTACCAAACAACATCTTGTGTTGTAAAGCACTGTCTTACAAAAAAGTGGGTCCCCAACTATGTGCCTTGATGTCATTCTTCCATTTCTACACTTGCCAAGGAAGAACCAGGAGGATTTCACAACCTTTAGAGATGGAAACAAGAAAAATACAAAATAAGTTACCCAGGTCAGAGACAGTACAGTGCCCCAGTGTCACACAGTAGCTGCTTTTCTGTACAGAAAACAAGTATGTTACAGGCTTAGATGCCATACTGAGAAACACAAATGCCTTATAGTTTCAGACTTGACTACCATGTCAGAATCTGAGGTGAAAATGTATGGATATGATTCTCTGAGCTGTGCCTGTCTCCTAAAGTGTATCTATTGGTCTGTCTGCATAAACACATTATCTCAGAAATTAACACAGTAGCTTAGTATTTACTGTAATGATGCCATGTCTCAAAGCTGCATTGTAATGCCCAGGGTTGACTGTTGATGTCTTCTCCCCACAAATTCATCTTGCAGGCTCATCCCAAGGATATTCAAACAGCTCCCTACATCTGTAGGCTGGCTGTTTCCTGCCTTTCTGATATATTATGTGCATTCCTTTTTGCCTCAAGAATAATGATGGTCATATGTCCCTTTTGAGCCATCTGGTTCGGATGTGCTGTGGTCGCTGGCTTTCCCTCCTCACCAGACAGGAGGCAGAGCACTCCCCAGATCAGCCTCAGAGCTTCTGCCACCCCCAAGTGAGACTAGATAAGAGTGCCCCATATTGAGACAGAGACAGGAGAGTTTTATCAGGGAGGAACATGAACCAGATGAAAGCTTTGGGATTTCACTTCAAAAGGAAGATGCTATTAGCAGCCCCCTTTGTGTTTGCCTGCATGGGTGGGCAGGCATTTTATTAATGTCCTGAGCAAGCAGAGGGAGTAGCTGCCTGTATGTGGTTAGTGAACAGCATAGCGAGACTACATTAGTGTGAAAATAAAGGATTCAGGAGGCAAAAGGGAGATTTCCAGAAAAATTAAACACACCTAGATGACCAAGGTCTTGTCTTCTCAGGGAGAGCTACACCAGTGTCATCAAAAACTCTGGAAGATGAGAAGGGAGAGGTCTCTCCAAGAGCCAGACACATCCTATTCACCACCAGCATCACTCCATGCTTCCTCCCAGCTCCTCCCCCAACTACAGAGCCCTTACACACATCCAGCCTCTTTCCAAACTGTGCCGAGTCTCCCCTTCATGATAAAAACAAATACAACCTAAATGTCCAGTTTAGAGCTGGAAGGCAGACTTGGATTACAAGCAGAGCACCCCACACCCTGTGGAAGAACAGGAGGTTGCTTGCACTTCGTTCCTCCTCCCATGGGGATGCTTTTCCAGGATGCTTTATCAGCAGTTCCCAGCATTTCTGTTAACATTTCTCTGTCTGGTTTCCAACAATGCAGTATCCGTTTGGAGAAATAAGAATGCTAGGAAGTAGGAAAGGGATGATTTCCCCACTCACTAAATCAAAACAACTTGCATTGGAAAATATTGAATTTTTACTGAAGATGGATGATGCAATTGAACTACCTTTTATAAATGAGTTATTTTTTGTTGACTGTTACTGCCATTGTGTGTGAATCTTAAGGCTTACAAATTGCTAGATAATGTTGGTTAGGCCTACATATGTAGTGAGTAAAGGTGTTGAGAGTCCCTGGAAGAGAGTTTTTTCCTGTGTCAGCTCTGCCCCTCTCCTCAAGGCTTTCTGCCAGGGAAGAGAAGTCTCAGTACTGATCACTCTGCTGTGTGGACTGCTGGAGGTTCAGCTGTTTTGTGGGTCACAAGTATGGGCACAGTCGTCCCTTCACCAGCATTTTTTCCACTGTGTAAATCTGGATTTTATATTCCACGGTCATCTCCAAACTGACCACAGAGCAGGATGAGGCCTGGGGTATTGGCCCAATTTCCTGTCCCTAATGTGTGACTTAATACACCACCTTAGTATATCTTGTTATATCTACAAAGGAATTTTGCACAATTTACATGTTGATTGGTAATTTCTTTTCTCCTTGTGTCCCAAATCTGAATTTCCTTTTCCTCTCTCTCACCCTTCCTCCATCCTTTCTTTTCTTTCCCTGAGCTGTCAGTACTAATGAACACAGAAATATCTCTATTTAACCCCTCGACATTTTCTGCATCTGAAATCCCTGGTAATGGCTCATGGGAACCTTCCATTGATTGGGTTAATAGATAACAAAATTGCCTCATAACTGTATTGCTCTTTGATTTTAAAATTACGTCTCCTGTCCCCAACAGTTGTTGGAAGGAGTTGTTAACCCTTTCATTAGTCTGGTCCTGATGGGGATCCCATTGCCTTCTCTGCATGCTACCCAGTTTGGAGCTGGGGAGTTTGGGTGGGGAATCATAAAATCCCTAAAGGAAATATATGGCGTTTCTGTGAAGGTAATGAAAATTATCTGAATGGAAGAAATATCATGAAGTGTGGATTTCTGGGGTTGGTGTATTTCAGCCACCGGGTTGCTCCATTAAGCCCCTCTTGTAAAGAACTCAGCCCCTTTTCTGTCACACGCTTTACCTCTGTTAAAGGAAATGGAGACCATGGTCTTCTTATGACTTCTCTATTACCTCGGTTTTGTCAAAATGCTAAAGAAATGTAAAATGTTGCCTGGCTCTGCTGCCACCCTTTGGAATTACACTTTTCTGTGTGCATGGCTCACACAGCATTTGTGTGGATATACATCATGATCTGAACTCTTTTCAAGGTGTTTATAAAGTGCACAGAGCTCTGTACTGCCTGAGGCCTTTGGCACTGTGGTTGAATATGGACTACCCTGGTCACCAAAACGAACTGTCAAAAAGCGGTTCAGCTGGAAAAATAGTCTGCAGCACATGTGAGAGTTTTATATATCTTCGAGACCTCCTTCCTCTATCTAATGGCATCACTGCCCTCATTTCTAGACTTTAACAACTTGTCACAATGGGAGATGATAACAATGACATAATTTCATGCAATGAACATATGTGCTTTCACCCTAAAGGGTCCAAGGGTGCTTTGCTAACATGTGTGGCAATAACCATCACTCCCTGGCTGTGGAACAGATATTTGGAAGCACAGGGAAATGGATGTGGAAATATGAAGAAAGGAACAGCACAGTTTTAAAATTGTTGTATAGATGACTGAAGGAGGAACATTTCATAGTAATAGGAAGGAATTCTCAAATATTAATTTGATCAGAGCAAACAGAATAAACACCCCATCGTGGCACCAGGGTCTTTAGTGGCAAGAGTAATTAAGGATAACAGCATTTCAATTTCTTTTTCAGCAATGCAAGAAGCACAGGTCCCTTTAATTTTGTTGAGGGATTGGTTCAGCACCAACTCTGAGAGAAGAGCTTTCCCTCAGAATAATAAATACTGTTTTCTGAGGCCCTGCCTCTCTTGCAGGTCTCTCTTCCATGGCCCAACAAGGCCTGGTAGTAATTAGGTGAGGAGATTTGAGAAGATCACAACACAGGCAGATACGGCTGCACGTTTTTGCCTCAGTTTTCAATTATTATTTATCTGAGCTAAACAGCTCCTCTGCTACATTGTAGTGGTTCACAGGATAATTTTTCAAATGAGCGTTTCAGTTAATATCCCATAATGGCCCAGATATGCAGACTGAACCTCCTAAAAGATTTAGATGTTTTTGGTATTTACCATAACAGCTCCAGCTCTTGGACTGATTCCACAGCAATGCCTCTTTCCAGACTGGTTCAGGGCAGTCTGTGACAACCATCACAACACTCATCCTTTCCATCTCGGGAGTGGGTTCCCACAGCTGATGCAGATGCTTTGACTGTCTGCTTTTAATTTGCTACAGATAGATACCCTTCTTAGGTACCCCAGAGCCCACTCTAGTGACAGCATTCACATCCCCAGCAGCACAGTGTCCTTGCAAAAACAATTTGTGCACTCTTCTGTCATTATTCATTGTACCAGACTTGCCCAAAAACAGGGCTAGAAAACAGTGTCAAGCCTTTTCTCGTGCAGCTTGGGACATTCCCCCTGCTGCTGTGAGAGAGAGGAGACTCTGAGATGGGATAACTGCTTCCCCCTGAAAGCCTCGCAGAGACGTCAATACAAACACTACAGACTCCACCATCAGTCCTGATTTGGGCTACACTGCTCATGATTCTCTCCTGCATGTCATTTACACTCTTCTTATCCATTGCTGGCAGTGATGGGGGTATGAATCACGTTGCTGCAGCTGGTAATTTTAGAAACACTGCCTGGGAATGCTGCTAAATATAGAGAGGGGCGAGTGAAAGGCCTTCCTCTCACCAGGCAGTCGTGCAGGTTCTTAGCATCTCACTGATACAGGTCGTATCGTTCCTGATTGAAGGCTCTGGAGAATCTTTGATGAAGCCATGGCTGTCCATCACAGAGCAGAAAACTGCCTGGGGCCAGCTGTACATCACAAAGACTGAGAAGTCTGCCAGGGCCAGGCAGCACACTGGCACTTTGTCAGGTAGGACCCTGCTGATGAGCACTGCCACTGAAGGTTTAATTGGAGATCTGCTCTGTGTCATTTATGGGGAATCTTCAGGCTACGTAGGAAGGAAGAAGCACTTGCATTTGTATCCACAAGCTGAGAGGTAAAACTCACAAGCTGCAGTGGGTGGAGGAGAACAAGCAGAGACAGTGTAGACCTCTAGGCAGGACATGGGAGTACAAGCCCTCTCATCAGGAAGAATTAAAAACACTGTTAAAGGCCAAGTGAATAAAACTATCACACAGCTCATGCCTGACAGCTTGGCTGCAAGGCCTTTGGTTGCCATACAAGAGATACCTCTGCAAGGATACTTCCAAACATCAGCAGCTGTAACTCATGATCATAGTGACACTCTCCCTCAAATGGTGGAGAACAAGGAGGAGTTCTGCCAGTAACTGCTTCTGTGGAGAAAAACAGGACTCTCGCCTTTACTAAGATGGTCTCTCTCTAAGTGAAGGGTTTCCTGCCTGAGAAGCACAATGAAAAACCTTCCAGAGCAGTCAGGGGGCATGAGAGCCAGCAGGAAGGAGAAGCCAGGATCTTCCAGTGTGTAGGACTGAACTGAGTGGGAGTGAGAGTAGGAATAAACTTCCATGTGTCCCTCTGGTGCCAAAGTAATGCAGCTTTACTGGTGTGAAGCCATAGCGCACTTTCGCTGGCAATGGGAGAGAGATTCCAAAGTTTCCATGTTTACCAGTTTTGGTTTCCTCTGGGAGCAAGAAGTCACTCTAGAGTGAGTCCCCACAAGTGTTTTTTCATCTGTCTATATCTGAAGAGAGCTGGAGAATTATTGTTTTCCCTTGTATTTTTTCCCTAGATTTTTTGTTTTCATTTTTTCAGATTTACCCCCAAAGACCCAAAGTACATTGCTCTGCCAAATACAACCAAGCAAGTGTCAGCATTTTCCTAAAAAATGTCCATTCCCAAAATGGTTTTCAGCCCCCAAAATGTCAGTGCAATTATTTGAACCAGTTCCATTTATTGTGGCAGAAAAAAAACCCCAACAAGATGTCAATATGTGGCTCCATGCAAATGACATCTTGCATCCCTGTGATAACGAAGACTTGGAACATTCTTGTACATGGAAAGAGAAAAGAAATGGTGTGTGTGCTTGTGTTCGATGGGTGACAGGAAGGAGAGCCCGTACAGAAAAGACCTTGCAAGCCAGAGCAGAAGAGAGCTTTCATCTCCTTCCAAACAGAAAAGAGTCTGCATATCAACTGTAGTACAGAGGTACAATTTCTGTGCCAGTATCAAATGAATCCTGTATGCCAGTGTAAAGGGAATTTACGGGTCAATATAAGGGAGCATTTCTGTGAATCACAGTACAAAAAACTTTTGCCCAAATTTGCCCAGAAAAGAGCTTGCCTATGAATGGAAAAGAACCTGCCTGAAAATCCCTTGTAGCTGCCCTTGGAGAAAAAGAATGACAGAACCAGTCTTTTCAAACATAAACCAATTAACAAGGTAAAAGAAAAAGTCTTATGATAATTAAAAATTAAAACCAACAAGACAACAGTGTAAAAAATGAAAGAAATTAATAAAAACAATTAGCAGAGATGAAAAAAACAGGGATGGGAATGATATAAATTGAACCTATTATAAGGCACTAATGACATTTGAAAACCTAATTTTTACATTGTCAAACCATTTTGATTAAGTGTTAAACTCTGCTCTTAAGAACTTGGCATATATTGTGCAAGAGCAGTAATTTCTGCCTTTATCTTTTACATTTTCTCTGAAAAGATGCTTGTGTGCTGAAAGAGGCAGCAAGCACTCAGGAGTTATCAGTGCTCCTTTTCCTTCCCTTCCACACGCCAGGAAGACCCAGCCCTGCCTGATAATAGTTATTTTCATGTTCCCAGGGAGTAGGACATAAAGTAGGGTCGGGGAGCAATGAGGAGAGAGGGGTGAGAAATTATGAAGACATTGGGTGCTGATGAGAAAAGCAGACATCTTTCTGACTGGGAAACTTTTCCCTTTTTTTCCTTTTTTTCCTTTTTTTTTTTTTTTTTTCCCAAAACGGAATAAGCAAAATAATTGAAAGCAAGAAAATTGACTTTTTATTGCTTTTTAAGTGCTTAACATGAAGTTTCATCTAGTAAAATTATTGTTATTTTTATCTTTAGCTGCGTCGTTCGTGCTTCTCCCTCCAGAAGACATTTCTCCAGTTCAGGGTGCCAGCTGCAGGGAGCCGCGCAGGGAATGACAATGGCCTATGTAAATACAATGCAGCGGCTGTAAAGCTGTCCCGGAGCACCCGCCCCTGCTCCAGCAGAGCCGCTGGAAGCCCGGGATGAGGCAGGAGGGCGGAGGTGTGGCTACAGCGACTGGGAGGTGAGGGTGCTCCACACATCCCTCGGTATTGCCAGAACCACACAGCAGGGAGTGACCGGCCGGGGAGGAGAGTGCTGGATCCTCTTACACATCAGGAAGGATCAGCGATGCCAGATGTGCTTGCTGATTTGGAATTTGCGACTCCTGTGGGGTCACTTCACTACCCCAGGACCCATCCCAGTATCTGAAAGGCTGTGTGATTGCCAGTTGCCTCATTTCAGAACATGGGCTTCTCTTTTCTGTCCGGGTCTCCTCTGGAACTCTCGCTAATAAGGTTCAGCAACATAACATACCATGTCCTGGTAGACTTGTGCAAGTGTTTGCTACTCCAGGATTTGTCAGAAAAGTGAGAATGGAGGGAAATTTCCACGAGGAAATTATGAATTTTCTGCTAGAAAAGAATTAAAAGAATAATTTTTTTTTTTTAATTTTTTTGCTTGAAAACTGAGAAAGGGCCAGGAAAGCACTTTGCAGGTTGGAATGAGTATGTGTCAGTTCGAACTGTTCCTCGGTCATGTGCACTCCTCAGCCCTGTCCATAAGAGAGTGACAAACTTGTACATGACAGATCTGGGCCAGGTGACAGAACACAAGAGCCCCAATCCAGCATGATGGCCCACGTGAGCACTAGGGAACAGCATGCCTACTGTACCTGCACCTGCCGATCAGCAAGTCACAGTAACTGGGACAAGGGACATGCAGGTATCATGACCGAGGGCAGCAATCATATGAAAGGTGATTGCACAGAAACCAAATTGGGCTCTAGAAGCTGGCACGCCTGGAAATTGTAGTGGGGAGGATCTTTCTGCTTTGGCAGGGCACAGTCTTTTTACAGAGACACTGCATCCCTCAGGATAAAATGTTTGATCACAACTCAGTTGGTGCCAACCTGACACAGGAGAAAAATTATACATTACAAAATGCTAAAAGACAGCTGAAGGGAAGGAATCAGAAGAAGGGATAGAGAAACAGAAATAAATCAGAATCACTGTAGAAAAAGGAGACTGAAGGTAGAGTTAAAATACAGGAGAACTTTTGGAAGGTAAAGATTTTAGAAAGAAACAAATACTGAAGAAAAAGGGGGAGATATAAAATGACAGGACACAAAGCCAGGCAGCATGGTCACTATCATCTATATCAATTTTTAGTGCTCCTTTTCCACTGCCCCAGGAACAGTTCGTAAACCACAGCAATTATTATAGGGGTGGTGTCACACACTGCAAACCTATCTGCGAGTGTTCCCACTGGGGGATCACATGTGGAACTGGCTTCCATTGCAGCTGACAGGCTCAATAAATTCAAAAAGATCTAGAGGAACCCAGGTGACAGGCTGTATTTGGAATGTGCATGTTCTTCTCTCTTTTTGTTGCACAAAGAAAGGAATGTGAGTCCCCCATGCTACCAGTCACCACGGTTTTATTGTAAGCCTTGTAAAATCTGATGTTAAAGTCTAAGCTCTCGGGTCATGCAATTATGTGAATCTCTGCTTTCATTTTTTAAAATGTCAGTTTCTAACCTGTCTACCTGTGGAGAAAGGTTTGGAAGCACAAGACTCAGAGCCCACTAATTATTGATTTTTTTTTAATGTCTTGATTTTGAATTTCCAGATACAAACAATACACAGCGGCTCTCTTGCAGCCAGCACCAAGGCAGATGTGAAGTTCTTACCATATTCCTCCACCTTTGAGGTCTAGTATCTCCATGAACTCTTTTGAAAAACCTGTAGGTCTTGATGTGAGTTGTAGAGTCTTGACCAACCTTTGATTTATAGCAATGACCTCATAGAATTGTGTGAATACAGCTATAGTCTACAAAGCTTAGCCAGCTTTTATTACCTGGAGATACATTCTTCATACTTAATATTGATCATATTTATCTGCTCCTTTCATTTAATATGTCAGATATCTGGAAGCAAGCATCCATTAAATCCTGTCAAAATTGGATACAGCTCCACGATGCTAAGAAGAACCATGATGTAGAGGATTTTGGACTGAAAAAGCCATATTGGGAGTCCATTGAAGAATTCATTTCATAATGTAAGAGAGAGAAGGAGCTGCAACTCAGTAGGTCAGAAAGAGGGAATGCAGGCAGCTGGATCATTCATGAGTGGCACAAAAGAGTTGCAAGAGCCAAAAATGCTTTCTTGTCTGTTTCCAGGTGCTGCGGCCACCCCTGATGACAGTGTAGACATGGCAAAATAGATTATTTCAAAAAAGTGGAGAACTCCTGTCAGAAGGAACTGATTGCTTTGAACAAGGCCACTACAGCATAGGGAGGATTTCCCTGTTAGCTCTCCTCTCAGCAGGTATCACGTAGTCCTGTTGTCTCATGACAAAGAACAGTGGAAGTGAGGATTCACTGAGAGTTGGGAGGACTTCACCTCCCCTTGCTAGTTACCTCCAGCTGCTGTATTTCTGCCTTGCTGCAGGAGCTTGCTGTTTGATTCTCCAGTGCTGTGCTACAGCTTATCTCCAGCTGTGCACTAGGAATATAAATCATGCCAGTGCTGCAGCAGGGCAGGAGGGATGGGGAGTGTTTGCCTTGCTAAGGCTCCTCTGGGTGCTTGTGTGGATTCTCCGCTCCAGTCCCAGGAGAAGCTTCTCCCACAGCCACGGCTGCCAGAGCCTTGGTGCTGCTCCCCTCAGGACTGTCCTGGGGACAGGGCTGTGACACAGCTCTGTGGCAGCACAACCACTCTGCAACCTGCACTCTCTCTGTGGAGTATGCAACATCTAATCTGTTTGTGGAGAGAGAGGGAACTGAGGCTGCCGCTTCTCCTGCCAATATGCCCTTTCCATTTACAAAGTACTGTGGAAAATTTAGGACAGACCAGCAGAGGCTGGAAGTTATTTAAAGAGTCAAACCTTGTGAAGCAGCAGATTTCAGACAGTTATTCAGGTCTGTCTGATCCACATAAGGACTTAGTTTGTTCATGGCATCTGGTAGCCAAAGAACCTATACTGAAGAGGGATGTAGAGTTTGCCACAGGAGCTGACAGAGGTCCAAATGCAGACAGGAGGAGTGTGTACACATGTCCACATCTGTCTCTGTGTGTGTGCTTGCAGGACACAGCAAGCCAGCAGACCAGATGTTCCATCTTTTGCCACCCTCCTAGTTCTTGTTAACTTGATTTTAAGTTTTTAGCTTTCATAGAATCATAGAATCATAGAATTGATTGGGTTGGAAAAGACCTCAGAGATCATCAAGTCCAACCCTTGGTCCAACTCTAGTCAGTTTACTAGATCATGGCACCCAGTGCCACGTCCAATCTCAGTTTAAAAACCTCCAGGGACGGTGAATNTTCTTCCTTTCCACCCTCCTGTTTGTGTGATTATCCCTCTCCCAGCTGTAGTGCAAGCCATCCAGTTCCATTCAGTGCTTTGGCACTGGAGATCACTGTCTTGAGGTTAGAGAGTGAAGTGACACCTGGCTGGTAAATTCATCCTCATTCCCTCTGGGGCAGCTACCTGTGGGCCCTGAAGGTGCCAGTCATTTGGGCTCTACTTCAGAATGTGGATCTCATGGCCTGAGGAACAACATCTGTCAGGACTGTATCGGACTGAAAGAATTTGTCACCACTGAAGGGCCAGTGCAAGTGGTGGAGCTGGGCTGGAAGAGGGAGAGGGACCAAGGTTTAGGAAATAGAATAAGAAAACTAAATGAACAGCATGGTCAGATTCCACCTTGTAGGACAAACTGGTGCTAAACTTTCTCAGATTCAGTGACTTCATTGTTTTCCTGCAAAGAGAGAAATCAAAAGTAGTAGGAAAAGGTGGTTCTAATATGCTGGCCTTGAGGTGTGAAGCAATCAGGCCTAGGATTTCCAAACTGGTTACCTGTTGCAGGGACATCCCTAATGTTGGATTTAATGTTCATGGCTCCTCTGACTAAGCAGAAACTGGAACACTAACTCTTCATAGATTTATTCTTCAAAATCTGTCATAGGACAGTTGAAGGGGGCAGAAGAAAGGCAGTGTTGTCTCCCTAATAAGAAGAAAAAGGCAGCAAGGAGTCTGGGTTTATCAGCATTTCTGCCACTGACTCATTGCATGGTTTGGTTTGGTTTTGTCTTTTGCTTCTTCACAGCACTCTTGTAAATATGGTGGGTGTATGTAAATAGCCTCGACAGGCTTGGATGGAAGCCATGCAAGAAAGGAATTTATAAGAGCATAGCATGATACTACAGCGCCTTAGCATAAAATCTGGAAAGACATGGCTTCCCGAGAGTCCCTGGGAGATATTTTCATTTGTCCTTTGGCACAGCAGCTTCAAGGCCTGACATTTAGAGGTCCCTCCTGTGGCTGGCTCCTGCTGTGCCATAAAGGGAACATGAGGAGTGGGCCCCTAGGATGCGGCAGGGCCCTGCAGAGCAGAAGCAGTGAGTTTGGAAGCAGGGAGAGGGATATTTGAACTGTACCCAGCTGAGGGGGAAGTGCAAAGAGGGACATACTGCAAGAGGGCACTTCTCTTGCTGGGGAGCCTGGCAGGGTGAAGGTCATACAGTGAAAGGCGTTTTGTGTTGCTGACTTCTCTGGGTCCCTTAAATATAGTGTTCTCCCTCTCCCCAAGTCAGGCTCTAATGGCGAAGTTCATCTTTGTTTTAAAAACTTTTCTAGTACCTCTGTTTACAACACAAAATTGAAACTGTAATTTATTTGTTTAAAGAAGGAAAAAACAGGAATCATGTGACTTTTTGACAGAAAAGAGTCTCAGCTTTTTGGTACCTTACTCATGACTCTTGAAGGCCTGCGACAAGCATTACTAAGTGGGTTAGTACTACCAGTATCTCAGATTATTAAAGATAGAAACTGAAAACTAATTAGTAATTCATGTTGTTTTCTTACTCTAGTGTTCCACTCAGCTGGCTGGAGTGATACCAGCCTGTTTAATTTCCTTTCCTTCTGCTTGTCAGTTCCACTGTCTGTTTTTCATATTGGTACCAGAAAGCTCCTGGTTCATGGCGTATTTCAGGGAAGGAAGTCCTCTGCCAATATCCAGTGATTTTCCTTCAGTTTAAAGAAAGTGAATAGGATATTACAAATGTCTTTTTTGCTGATGGCTCCAAAACTGTAAAGGTTACCTTTTTGCCTGTACATAAGCATTTATGGGGACTCAATGTGCTTGAGCCACTTGGGGCCATTCTCTACAATTGCAATATTCATTATACTTCTCTTTCCAGTCTCATTTTTCTCTGACTTGCTCTTACTTTCCCTTTCTTACTCTATCTTTCCTATGTCTTCCCCACAATTTTGTCTTTCTCATGCTGCCTTATACCAACCATGCCCTTTTTCCCCTGGATGCCTCCTCCCCTTCAGTTGTGGTTTCACACCGCATTGTGTGTAGCCCTTTCTGCCTGCTGTGTTTCCATCTTTGCTCTTCCGCTCTCCTCCTTGTCTCCTGTACCTCCCGATTTTTCTCTCTGCCTTTGTCTCCTGCTGCCTCATTCTTCTGTCTCCCAAGGGCTGCTTTCCCAAAAGAAGCTAAGTCGAATTGATCTGCCATTTAATTGCCTGATGTGTTCATTGCCTGTGCCTGCTGTTTGCAAATAGGCTTGCCTGGAAGTCCCTGGAGGAGGCAAGGTTGTGTGGCAATGGGGGAGGAGGATATATGGGCTGGCAGCAGCTCAGCCAGAAGGCAGCTTCCTCGGAAACAAAACACCTGCCAGTAACACCTGTGCTCGTAAATGTTTGCTGCCATCCTTGGTCGGGCCCCACCACTCGGAGAGTGAATGTGTCTATTCCATGGCATCAAACCAAGGCAGCTTCCTGGCTCATGTGAAAGCTTCTAACGAGCACTTATAGCGAGCATGCCGTGTTCAGGTGGGGAAATGCAAGCCAAGAGTCACACACCTCTGCAGTTACGGGTATGAGCAAGCTGTGAGTCCTCCTGTCAGCCCAGCAGTTTCTGCTCCAGTGGGTCATGTCATTGCACCTTCCCATGGGATGGGTGGGTTGCACAGAGATGTGGATAAGGGAGGCCCACGACTTTGTCTTGGTCTGAAACCTTTCCCTACAATATTTCAAAGGACTTGGTTGGAATCCGTAGCTCCAGCTCTTATGGTCTCCCATACAGGCAAGTAAGGCTCCCTCTTCCCTATCTGACAGGCACCAGGAAGCTGTTGACTCATCCAAGGTCATTGCAATGATTTCTAGTTGCAGTTAAAATGGAATCACTGTCTTCTGCTACTAGACTGTAGACTAAGTCTTCCTTTCCCAAGGGATTTGGAGAGGGAGTATGGTATGAGCAGTAGCAGACCCATTTAAGCAGACCCATTGGCCTTTGCAGAAATCCCACCTATGAACTGAGCTAGTTTGGATTTAACACCACCAACCTGATTAAAGAGTAAGAAAAGTTTAAACACCAAGACAACTGGTCTTGCCAAGGAGGCAAGACTAAGGCAGTTGGGACTGATCATGGTGATGTCCTTCCCTTTCCTCATATTTGTGCACATCTACCTAATTTGCTTGTTACAGAAGGAAAATTGTGAGCACCATCCGTCTACAAACGCCCTGGAAGCTTCACTGCACCTCAGTGTAACACCGGGATGAAAGCCCTAGGCTCCTAAGGCTTTGCCAGTTCATGACATTTTCTCCTCTCTTTAAACACCCCATGTGACTTCTTAAGCTTTAGGCAGCAAAGCATTCATGCAACAGCAGGCCATTCACTAGCACCCATCACACTGATTGTTGCTGCTTTCCCAACCACTGTCTACGCTGACCCTTGTTGTTAAGGGAATAGGAACAGATTACAGTGTGTGTGTGGAGGAGAGTATTATGGCTGCTTCACCCAGTCGGACACTAGAAATAAAGGTTAAGTTAAACCAGAATAATAATAATACCTAAGAAACATAGAGCCAATCTGAATTAACCCGTTGTCTGCTGGCGAGTTGTCTTCATTGCTTTTGTGAAGCAATTTCATTATTTTCTCTGCACCATCCAGCTACTGGCATGGCCCGAGACCTCAGTTCATATGGGATGGGCCTTTCTGGTGGGCAGGACTGCACACACAAATCCATGTCCTTGTATTGTTTATGCTGGGGTTTAGGTGTGTGTATTCAACAGAAGAAATATTATCCATCTGTTTTTACTATCTCCCTTTCTCAGACTCCCTTTCTGTCCTCAAAGGCCTTGAGGTTTCTCTGGTTTGTTCCCCTGTTCTCTCAGCATTCATTAAGCCAGCAGGCCCTCTGAGAAAGAAATTAGTTTTTCATGCCGCATGTGAAGTGTGGCCCTGGTCCTGTTTGGATGCTGGAACTGCTACTGATCATCTCCAAATGTGCATGTACAGCGGGGAGCACAGGATGGCTGTGCTGGGATGTGTCTGTGAGCCATGTCCACGCAGGCAGCAGTCAGGATGTACACTTGGTTCCAGGCAAAGCTGGAGGATCCCTTTTCATTTTTCTCCTTATATTGAGGACTACATTAGGAAAAAGGATAATGTGTGGCACAGACAGAGGCTGACTTATGAGGTGGATCTTAGGGATGATTCTTAGGCTGATGAAACACAGAGCTACAAGTCCCTCTTCCTAATAGCTGGGGTAGCAGGATGCCTGAACGTGTCCATCAGCATAGAGCTGACCAGCCCTGTCCTCCCAGCTCTTCTGGCTTCTGACTTTGAGCTTTTTGCACAGAATACTCTCCAATTTAGTAAAGCACTTTGATTCAAAAAAACAATGAAACTTGTACCTCAGTCTCACCAAATCAACAGGATTTAAAAAAATGCTTAACCTTAATCATGTCCTTGAGTATTCTGAACTGGGCCTTTTGCAAGGGTATGAGTCCCAGGGAACTTGTAGGAGTTTTGCCTTCTTGCATGCTGCTCCTCATATACTATTGATGGAACAATCTGTTACTCATTAATGCTGCAGATTAAGCCATTTTGCCTGAGTCTGTTTTTTCAGTAGACATTTTAACTGCACGTCTTATGATATATTTATTTGATTTCCAGTGCCTAGTTACAATATGACAGCAAATCTAGAGTAGGTTTAATAACTATTTATTCTGTCTCCTCAGGCATACACTGACTGCAGGAGGTGGCATGAACTCAGTGTTGGCATTGAGCTACAGCAGTGATGGCCAGCCTACAAAATGAAACAGAGACCCACAATGAGAAATCTCCAGCTGGAAATTATCATCATGTAAATGTGAAAGATGGGAATCACTTCCACTGGAGTTTCAAGGAGAGATTCCTCAGGAAACTGTCAGGAAGGTTCAGAGCCCTTTCTGCTGGTAAGTGGCCTGTTCTTGTGTCTCTTTATGGAGGAGAAAGGGTACAATCTGAAGATTAAGGAAATTAGTTTATCACTGAGAGCCTCAGCTGTAGAACAGATATTCCCTAGGGAGCCCAAATGATGTCCATGTGTATATTACCCCAGAGTTACTGGCCTGCCTATCTGAGATGCATCTTTGTGATTGATGAAGATGTGGAAGGAATATTGGACACCATGGAGGTGACAGCTTTGGTGGAGGCTGTTTGTTCTTCCTCCTCCTTGTGGGGATTAGGGATTTTCAAAGCATTACCAGCAAATCAGTTGTGAGGCACTTCCACACTTGTCACTACACACTTGTCACTCTGTTGGTCATGGTGTCATTCCTTTTCATGCCCTGGCAGGAAGTTAGGAGGATTTCCATTGGCAGATGCTTTCCATGCTCCCCAAGAGCACTGATTCTTTGGTGCATGTGTACAGAGCTCACCACCCACTGCCCGGAGTCTGTCTGTCCTCCTGGGAGGTTGGACTTCTGTGTGCTCGGGACACAGTTGTGCACTGGGGTACATGTCAAGGGAACTACAAAAGTGTGTTAATCATATTAGACCAAGGTCTGTAAGGACAGGGGATTACTGGCTACCAAAAACCCTTTGCTGAAATGAGATAGAGAGATGTGTGTACAGTTGGTGCAGAGAAGTTCTGCTGCTGGACAAAGAGCAGTGGGACACAGGTAAGCCTTTACAACATGTTTGCTGAGAGGTCACAAGAAAAACTGAACAACATCAACAAATTCACCATGGGAGCACATCCTGATATTAAAACTTTTCTTGGGGTCTGTTTTCGTACATCACTGTGAAAGGGCAGATTTCCTCAGTCCTTCCCATGTTCTGCTGCATTCAGAGCCTGGTGCATGTGAGCCAGGGGACTCTGCCAGTCCCATTGCAATGCTTGTCCTTTCCAGAAAATCTCTCCTGCCAGGTATTTAAAAGCATCCATACAGCCATTATCCCAACCGTAAATCCCTTGCTGTGCCGCATGCCTGGAGAGCCTCTTGCGGGGCAGGTGTCTCCCTGATTACAATCAGCAGAGAGGACACAGGCATCCCGGGAGCAGCAAAGGATACAACCTTCCTGTCGGTCACAGATGGCAAGGGCTGCCAGTCACCACTGTGGCTGAGGCAACACCCACCCCTGTGGATGCCCAGGGACTGTTACAGGAACAGCTGCTCTGGGCACTGTGTGAAAGGAAGGGCCACAGACATTTCAAGTGTTTTATCACACTCTCTCCGTGCCTGTCCCCCGTGGAGGCACAGCCCTGACAGCTTTGGATTCGTTGTCTCATAGGAAGGAGGTTAACAATAGGAAGGTGACTGCTTGCAAGGGCTCAAGAATTAATTAGTAGGTTTCTTACCACTGTTTAGATGCTAAAAGAAATTAAGTCTAGGGCAAGAGCTGCCCTGTGAAAGAACCATTAGCTATTTCAGTAAGTGGTGGTACTATGCATTCTTAATATTTTTTCTTTACTGAGCATTGCTAAAGCATAGGAAGGAATGAAGAATTCAGGCATCATCAGTGATTTCTTGACTGGGTTGTAAGATTAAAAACTAGAGATATAAAACTGGCCCACTGCAAGCTCCTCTTCCCTTTGCTTTAGTTATGGTGCTGATTTTGCTTCATCTCACTCTGAAGCTCACTGGGAGACTGTTTCAGCACCAAATATTGTTTCCTTGGTATTTACGGTACCGAAGGTTTTAGGAGACAGGCACCATGAAATTTTGCATTCCCCTTCATTTGGGTTGAATCTGTGATGGCCACAAAAATATCCAGTGGCTTTTGATCCTGAATGAAGATGGGAATATTTGATCTGCCACTTTGCTCTGTGTCATAAGATATCCAAAATTACAGTGTTGTGAGCTCTGATTTGGATTTCTGGCAGCACAACACATGAATTAGATAACTTGTTCTTCTTCCTAATACAATTAGATAATTTTGTGCTGTTTCACCAACCTCTTCTTGTGTGACTTAGGTGATGAGTCTGTGTGTCTGGGACAGGTTTAATGCCTACCCACCCACAGGTTCCTCTTAAGCTGTCATTCTGCACTGTCATTTTATCAGAGTTCCCACCTGAGACTGTGACTGCAGTGGTGTGCACTCAGTCTGACTCAGCTTGAACTGCTTTACCTGATTTTTTTAATGCTAGTTTACAGGTGATCCTGCAAATGTTTGAGGACACTAAAAGGAGGCTGGAAGAGCAGCCAGGCCTGACCGATTAAGTTTAACCTTAAGGGAAGCTGGCTAAAAAACATGCTTTTACAATGGAGGGAGGATGTTTTAGCAAAGACAAGAGCTGTTCCCATGCTGTCAGTTCCCAAACAACTGAAAATCTGTGCTTAACACAGCAGTGAGAAGGGGAAGGATATTTCCTTTGGCCTGCCTGTGTGCCCATTTCAACACATCGAAAAGTCCTGTCTGCTGGTGACCCACCAAATCCTCAATATGCAAAATTTAGAAGCAATAATTTGCTAAGCTCTGTTTTCCTGAAGGTCATGTGGTTCTCAAAGCAGAAGTATCACTGAGAGAGATACAGTTCTAATTGTACATGAAGGTGGTCTGATTAATTAAATTTAAATGAGTCTTCCAATCTAAAAAGCAATAGTAGTCCTTCATAGTTGGACTGCATAATCTTCCATGCCCTGTAATGATTCTGCCCTGTAATTTACACTTTCTCCAAGGATTAGCCTGGCTGATTTGGAGGACTTTTCACTGGGGGCAGGTGGGGAATTACCTTAGCTGCAGAATGGAGCTGTGCCCCAGTGGCCTTTGCTGCTTTTTCAGAAAGCATCAGCTCTGGCAGAGCCTTTGCCATGATGTTGTCTCTTGCATTTTGCCAAAGTGCTGAACAGCCCTCCCCTTTTTACAGGAATATCACATTGTCTGGGAGCATGGGCTGTGTTGCACTTAATTTTGCATCTAAGACCAAAGTACTAAGGAAAAATTTCCAAAGAGGCCTAAAGTGATGTAGCTGCATCTGCTGTGCTGTTGTACCACAGTGTTCTGTGAGCAAACACCCCGTTCTCTGGGGGTGCACGTGGGCTGGAGCTCAGAGACAAGGCAGATAATAATGCCAGTTTCTTTGAGAAGTAGCTGGAACATGTAGCATTGTCTCCATTACTCAGGTGCTTATTAACAAGGATAAAAATCTACCATTCCTTTCTGATCTTTTCCTGCACAGATAGCTTGAAATTATCTTTTCCAAGTAATGTCCAAGGAACTCACCCCTTTTCTCTCTGAAGAATCTCTTACTCTGATTGCCTGTTGTAATGGAGGCTACTCAATAGTTTCAGAAACCACAGGTCTTTGTGGACAGTATCAGATTCTGCTTTCCTTGGCAAAGCAGTTCAAAGAGACAGACTTGGCATCTACAGCAGAACCCAACCTGAGCCCAGGTTTTGTCAGGGTCTGTCTTTCATGCATCACATTCTCCTCCTGCTTAGAACTGACAGTCAGCTGTGACCAAAGCATCTTGTGGTTGGAGTTCTCACGATTCTGCTCCTCACTGTTACCATGAATTTTTGATTTTTAAACAATGCAACATTTACTCAGCTGTAGGCTCTGTCTTAAAGGGGAGTCTGACTGACATAAGGCACAGTGGGATTGCCTAATGGAGGTTTGGGCTAGAAAGAAGCTAAATATAGTCATATGTATGGTTTATAACCTCCTAAACAACCCTTGCATTTTCATCAGAATGTAACCAGAATTTTGATTATTTGACCAGGCATTCTGATTTCTGACCCAATTTCCAGATCTAAGAGATTCTGGACTAATAACCATAATTTATACAAGGTGGTTATCTAGACAAGTAGTTCTGGTTCATATATGAGGTTAATGGTAATTGGTTGTTTTGTTCCAAACTGGAAAGGACTGCAACTCTTTGGTATCACTGGAAACTTCCTATCTTGCAGTTCTCTTCGAGTATTAAATTAATTTTATTTGGCTTTACATTGAGTATTGGTGACCTCTTTCATTTCTATCACTCATTCCAAGGGAAGATCTTGGAGGTCTTTTCCAACCTTAATGATTCTGAGATGGGGACCATACAAAACTGCTTAAGTTGGATTTACAGGTGTATAGTACTGTCCAAAATTGCAACCCCTGCAAAGCTAATTTTGGGGTAGTGCAACCAGGAAATCCACCTGAATTCCCATGGTTTCTGAAGTTGTTATTTGGGCTGTATCCTAATGTTTCTGCACCCCAGTGACCCTTTGCTAACCAGTGTCTCTGGTTATTTAAAGAGAATGTTCCAGAGTCCTAAGTTTCACAGAATTTTAGTGTGTGGCAAGTATGCCAGACTGACAGACAAATAAATGAGTCCTTTCTTTAGTCTGGACAGGTACAGCATAAGCAAACTACATAAATTCCTTCTCCCCACACACTGCCAGTTTGCCTCAGCCCTGAACCAGATGGATCTCTGTGGAGGCGGCTCAGATACCTCAGCCCTCATGGTCAATTTAAAGCAGTAGCCTGAATGTCCACAAATTTGGAAGTATGGGCTGATAGCTTCTTTCTTTAGTGGTGTAGGAGGCTATCCAGTAGAAGTGGACTGAGATATCAACCCGCTTCAGGTAATAAACATCCATCAGGACTTCAGTCCAACACTCATTTCTGTCACCTTAAAATCAAGCGCACACATGCAAAGATTCTGTACCACAGTCCTTTGAGATTTTTCTCATAGCCAGCCTTGAGGCTTTTACAGAGCTCCCTAATCGTCTTTAGCTGTCTTGGAAATCTGTATCTCTACTAATCAGGCCACTATTGGAAAACATGGCTGGGCACTGCTATTGGCAGAATTAGGCTGGCTTTCACCACTCTGTCATTGTCCTGCATGGCTCTGGAGATGGCAATTTGCTGCTGCCGGCTTGTGTGTTAGCAAGACACTGAGGAACTTACAGCTCATCTTTTATATACTTAGAAAGGACTGTCAAGATGATGCAGTGTTGTCTCTCACTCCCCCTTTTCTTATTTAATGTAGAATTAGAGCCCACGAATGTGAGGAAAAACAGCCATGGCTGCAGTCAAGGCATTGTGCAAGTCTTCCTCCCACAGCAGTGCTGGTGCAACTCAGTCTAGTTATTTTTTTTCCAAATGTGGCCTCCCACGCTTTGTGCTAAAGTCCCACTTCCAAACCAGTTTTCAGACATCTTCTTCTTGGTTCTGACATGTGTCAGGACCTGAGATGTGCTCACACAGGCACTCTCAGTTAATACTGCAGCATTCCAGGTTAGTAGTCATCTTTGTGAATGCACTTCTGCACCTCCTCATTGTTAGACCTGGACCTTTGCTAAAAGATAGTTATAACCCCAACAGAGTGTGTAACAGCAACTCTCAGCTTGGTTTGTTGAGCTAGGATGGCAGATCGAGCGAATCAGCCTGGTTTAAACTTGTGGTGAAGGCAGAAGAGATAATTAATCCAGGACAACACAGGCAGCCTTTGCTCTCGGACTGTCTTACTCATGACTGACCTGCTCTTGTCCTTTGGTCCCTTCTGCCTGGTTGGGACACATCACCTGCAGAAGGAGACCACAGAGAGGTAATCTGACTAGAGGAATCTTCTGTGCTTCTGGAATGAGTCTAAAAGCAGGAACAGCAAGTATTTCAAAGCTCCTTACTGAAGTGACTTTGCTGCACTTTAAGATGTACCAAAAGAGATGGACTAAAGCAATAGGATGGTTACAGGTATCTCATTGCTCTTTGGTCAAGCCTTGTAATTCTCCTTTGCTAACTAACAATAACCAGATAAAATATGAGGACCTCTGTGAAAAGCAGTTGCTGTAGCAGACAAGATGACTTATGAGGGCAGAGTTTCAGCAGTGCCATTGAAGACATACTTTTTTGCATTGTTCTGAAGTGAGACACAAAAGCTACAACATTGTTCTTTTGGTTTGATAAAACTGCAGGCATGGTGACAGCTGCACGTAATGGTGATCATTTAACACCTTGTTAGTCCTCAGAGACCTGTGCAGAATTAAAGTTGTGTTTCACCTGACAATACGCACACAGGCAGCGGCGTGAACAACTTCCAAGATAATAGTTGTGTTGCTGGCACTGGCTTTAAATGTTAAGGGACTTGTGTATCTCTGTTTAGGTATCTATTGGGTATCTATCACTGTGGCATTTCTGGAATTGCAGTCTGCATTAATCAGGAGGCCATTATTAAACAGCCACAAATCACAGGCACAAGTAAGCAACCTTTCACTCAGCTTTGCTTGCCTCTGAGTTTCCTGCATTTCCCCAGACTTACACCCTGTCTGAAGCTGCACAGACGTGCAGAGGTATCTAGCACAGAATCACAAGCAGGAACTAAACATATCATTTCAATATCTAAGGACTACCGCTTCCTCAGCAGCAAACTGAGAGACTGAGAGAGCAGCAGCAAACAGGAGGGAGAGAGATGAAAGGATGGGAAAGGGATACCAGTTAAAAGAGAATAGATAATTGTGGAGAGGAAGAAGAAAACAGAAGCATGAATGTTTAAATGAGGCACAGAGAGAAGGATGGATGAAGAAGGATTAGAAGGTGAAAAATGGGAATGGAGAATTTCCAGACATGAAGTTGAAATAGAAAAGCATACAACAAAAAGAGAGTTTCATTAAAAAGAAAGAAGGGAATTATCACAAGGCAGGCACAGGAATGAGCACCGAGGTAAAGAAAGCCCAGGACTGGAATATTGCAAAGAGAACAATGGGGTCACCCATGGCCAACAATTTGCACTGTTTCTCATTAATGCTGAGATGCTAATGGCTACCTTCCCCAAATCTCCTCTTTCCTGGGGTACCCTTTCTTTTTGAATTGTTCTGCTTCAAACACAAAATTGAGGCAGTTTCACCAACAGGGACTCCAACCCTGCTGTGTTGAGCTTTCAGGTTGAGTTGGCTGTTCCAGACAAGTCTGAGTCTTTATCAGTCAACACCAGGCTCTTCCTTTAATGTATGTTACCTGGTTTCCTATTGTTGGTATTGCTATTATTATTACTACTACCACTTTGTTCCTGAAGTTCGTTCAGACCTTGATCCTGGTCAAATTCAACTGTGATAACCATTATTTAAAAAATCTTCAAACAGTAATAAGCAAAGGAAATATTGTTATCTCTCAGTCCAACATAAAAATTGTTTGGAAAATATACTTTTCATCAGGAAACTTCCATTTACTGAAGCTGTTCCTGGAAATTTTTGAACCAGCCAAAGAGACAAGATGGACACATAGCAGTTCACTAAAGCTGAGCTTTATCTAGAAGGCTCTGTTGTCGCAGTGTCAGACAACCGTGCAGTGTGATGGCTACAGGCAAAAAGAAAATTGGACTTGTATCACTCCAGAAGGATGATCTCTGATGGCACAGAGTTTCCTAATGCACTGGAGGCATTAAAAGGGTGTCTCCTATGGACTTCCTGCCTCCACAGCTCCAGGGGGTTTGGGCAACCACAGAGGACTGTGTTGAAAAGCCGATCTGCCTCAGACCCACAGCCCTGTAAGAGCTCAGCCACCGTGATGGGCAGACTGAGCAGCTGTTTATGATGCCAGCAAACAGATCCCTGAACCTGCAAAGGTACACATATTTAAGAAGGAACGTGCTCTCTTGGGGTGTGTGTTGTCTCAGGATATGTATGTATATTGCTGCTGCGTTTTCTAGTTAATTTTTCATGGTTCTTAGGTCTCTGCTCTTTTCAGTTCTTATTGTTCTCCCCCCAGTACAGCCAAACAAGGCCTCGGGTTCAGCTTTCCGAATCAGCCTCCATGAACTTGACTAGCCAGATCTCCACAGGGAACAAAGTCACGTAGTTTTCTGTGACAAAACCCATTGATCTGACAGGGGCTGAGATAAATCTGCCTCAAAAAGTTAAAGCAATAGAAATCCGGATGCGCAATGCAAGATTTCAGTGACAAAAACAGGGAGCTGCCAGGGACTCAGACAAATCCATCCATGCTGAGTGACTGTGCATTCATTCCACACACAACTGCCTGCTTAAAGAGATAGTGATGAGAGATCCCCACACAGCATCTAACACGGCATCGGCATTTGTTAGGAGATTAGTGTCGGGAGGGAGAAATACCCAATTAAAGAGGTAATACTCTGCCATTGGGGGATTGGGAGTAAGTAGCAATAATCATGCCAGCTACTGCCACAATAACACTGCTGTGAAGGGGAAAAATGGAATGCAAAAGAGTTTGAAGAAGAAAGAGAAAGCAGAGGGTATTCAGAGTTTTGGAACGGCGGCAATGAAACAGCTCAAACGGAGATAACCAGCTCAGACTCCAATTTAAAAATGTATGGGCTCAGGACAAAAAGCAGTCTACATCACAAAATGGCAACTACATCATTCAAGGTCCACGTGTTCCTGCCCAGCTAGGAGAGCTCTGTTTCTGCAGCAGAAACAGTGACTGCAGAGCAGGAGAACCTGGTGCTCAGTATAGGCTATCGGTGCCTTTATACTGCTACAGCACAGGCTGCTTAAGACATAAGAACATGAGAGCATGAGGAATGCCTTCCTGGAGCAGAGCACTGGGCCATCTGGTCAAGTGTTCTGTGCCCCCCACAGCAAAAGGACACGCTCTTCAGGGGGAGCCCATGGGCTGTGGCACTTTCTGCTGTCTCCCTGCTGTGTTCAGAAATGTTGGATCAGTGGTGCTAGTGGATACATCCCTGCCCTGTTTTCAGTAGCCTTGTGGATCTGTTCTTGAATTTGCCTGATATCTTTTGGAACTGATGGTGCCACATTCCTCCTTTGCAGGCTGGCTGGTGACTTTTATTTTAAATAAAAAGGAAGGAAGGATTAAGAAGAGGACCTGTGGCTAAAGCAGTAGCCTCATGCTTGGAAAACTCATACTCCCATTTCCTGCTACGTTGTAAGCAAGGTGCTAAAAGAGGCTTTCAGGTCCTTGAAGATGACAATTTTCAGAAAAAAACAGTATCTAATTCCCATTGAAATCAATCAAAAGGAAATAGACTCCTCAGTGCTTTTCAATTCAGCAATTCGAATTGCAGTTATGCATTTCATAGTTTGAAAAGTGTATCAGCCAATTCTGCCTCTGTAGGTTTCTTAAGGATCTCTAAAAACTTGCCTTTACTCTCTGTGCCCTAACCTCCAAGTTCTAAGGAGAAGGTTAGAGCTGCCCATCTCAGGGAGGTGTGATAAGGAGAAACACATCAGAGACATTGAAGGGTTCATCTGCTGGAGCAGAGGAAGGACATGTGAGGGCCTGAACTGCCTAATGAAGATGGAGAACTGTCAGAGGTTCATGTTTGCCAGAGACACTCCGCTGACAAGCAGCCAGTGAAGTGGGTAGCTGACCTTTCCATGCTCACAGAGGGGCCCTGCACACGTGGCAGTGTAACCACGGCGTAGTTGGAGGGGAAGGGAGGTGTGCAGGTGAGCACTGAAATGTAGCCATAGGGACAAGCCTCTCTCTCTCTCTGAGTCTGAAATGTTCCAGCTATGCTGGATCCACCCAAAGACAGGTGCCTCGTGTGGGGTCAGCTGTGTCACCTCACCATGCTCCCCAACTAGAGGGAGTTCACGAGTGCTGTACGGTCTTTACAAACTTCTGCAAGACCCACATCAGCTTTGGTGCTAGTGCTGGCTGATCTGACACTTCTGAGGTGGAATGCAGGCCAGAGACACAACACTACTGTGGTTGGCAAGGCATTAACCCCACATACTCAGATCACAACAGCTGTCGTGAAACTTGCCACTAACCAGAAAATCCCTGTTTGCACATGCGTGCTGTGGAACATGTCAGGCAGATACTGCCTGTGTGGTGGCAGGAGAAGGTCCTGTTGGATTTCCCTCTTCCAAAGGCACAGGCATTTCTCTTGCTTGCTTGCTTGCTTTCTCACTTGCTGTTCTATCTGCTAACCATTCCAACTGCCCGTCTGGTTTCAAGTTGCTCATCAGCTTTCTTGCCTGGGAATGTGAAACAGCAAAAGCACTTGCTGCACTGAAGCAATTTTTCTGGAAGGGATAAAACACTGCAGCAGCCAGGTATTGTATTTACAGCACCGAGCACAAACTCAGCATCCCATTGTTGTTACTGTAAGCACCAATCTCTTCAGATGAGCAAAAAGAGAATGGCTTTGATGTGGGGATTTGCCTTTTAGGGAGCATACGGTATCGGTTAGGGTAGCATAACCCACAGACCAGAAAACTCTTATGGGATGAACAGGACACTTCTGGCTTGCCAGATGCTGGCTGAGTCTGGGCCAAGCTGCTGAATAAGCAATAGCTCTTCACTTTTGTCTTCCTGGCAGGTTTCAGTGCTAACTGCTTTAAACAACTTGGTGCCCTTAGACTCAGATCTAATGACTGCACAGAAAGGCAACAGATGCATTGTTTCTCTGGTGTTTTGTGCTTTTTGACTTGCATCTAAAGTAATGTAGAACAAAAAAGTGGGTGTAGAGAGTGAAGCCCCAAGGTTCCCCCAGGCTGTGGTTTCCTGCCTTGTGGTGATGTATGGTCTACTAAGAGGCTGTGTGTGAGTGTGTGTGCTTTAACAGAATCTCTAATCCCTCTCCTGGGACTAGAGACATTCAGTTAATAATAGAAGTGTTATTCTGGCCATATGTCTGCCCCTTACCCTGGTTAAAGTGAAAAAACTTTTTCAGTACTTTCTGAGTACTTTTTCAGTATTTGCCACATTTATAATGTTCTCTGTTAATTCAGAATGTTCTCCACAGTTGTATCATATTTGTCTCATATCACCAAGCTTCTAAATTTGTGATAACTGGCACCTCTGCACTTACAGAAAATAACTGTTTCACAGTGTCAGGCACCCCAGCAGGAAAAAGCTCTGAGTTCTAGTCCTGACTCCCTCACAAGCGTTTCATCTTCCACTCACTGTTTGATTTGTGGAGATGCCAGTGTTGTTTGAGGTCTGCAGCACAGGTGCTGAGTGCCCTGAAAGGGCTGTGAGGTTCCAGAGCTGTGTAAAGCATCATTATTACGGCTATTTTTATAGATAAGAAAAAGGATGTTTGCAGCCAACAACAAAAAAAAGTATTTCCCAGCTTTGAAAGTGATGTATAGAAAGAGCTATATTGCTCAGCTATTATGGTACCTCATATCAGTGAAATATTGGGTGTTCCTCAAGTTGTATTACAGCTGCAAAATCTGTTTCCTGAAATATTAGGCGTGCCAGCCAGTTTGGATGTAAATAATAAGCATGTCCATCTTTGGCTTTTTAGAGGCACAGGAAAGCCATCATGAACATTCACCCTTGAGGAGTAACTGTTGGGTGTTTCTGTGTGCCCTGGAAATTTAATTTATCTGTAAATAGGTTTCCTTTGCTCCACTTTGGACTATTTTCTCAAGAGAGGTTAAGCTGCACTTCAGGTATCAATGACCTATGGGAACAGAAAACAATTTATATAGGGTTTCATAGCAGTATTAATCTGAGCAGGTGTCTGCATCAAAACGCCATAAGCTAGGCCTCCTAAAATCCGGGTATTGACTTTAAATGTCATATTTTTTAACACTTAAAGAAACTACAAAAATATGGATATTTAGTTTTTTGAGCATAATAGGCATTCACACTCTCAGGGTTTTTTTCATGCTTTTCTTTTCAATACAGTATTCTAGAAATTTTGTTTAAAATTAAATTACTGTTTTATTATGCAATCCAGACACTGGAGCTTTAATGAAAAGCTCAGATATGGTTATGTCCCTGATAAAATAGGTGATATTTGACAGTGCCATTTTAGGGAATTGGATTATTTTCTCATGCTCCTTTCCTCCCCAGTGAGTTTATTCCAATTAAGAACTAGTGCTAGGACTATTAGAATGGTATCACTGTTTAGCTGTACCCTAAAAATAAACACATGCAGAAACATATTCTTCTGACTGGAAGGCAGTTTGGTCTGCAGGAGAGAGCAGATGAGCTGTGTTATTTTAATGGTTTGGTTTTTGCCCATGTTCTGTGGTAAATCTGGAGGCTACTGTCACAAGCAGTATCCTCTCTCATGCTCCAGAGGGATGGGATTTTATGCAGGAAACACTGCCATTTTTGACAAGCAAACTGTTCTTGCTCCATTACAGATAGGCCTAGATATAAAGGACCTTCAGGAAGAAAAGGGATGAGCATCCAAGTGAAAAGATAGCTTTTTCATTCCACAGGCGAGACCCACAGCACTCAGGAACACGACTTAATTGCACAGTGGTCAAGAAATAAAGCAAATATGGAAATGTGTAGTACTGTGCAATCTGTAGTCTTCTCACTACATCCACCCCCTTCCCTCAAGTCTGGGCACTCATCACAGCAAAGCACTGTTTTCTTTTTCCTTTTTTCCCCCTTTGCTTATGCTGTCAAACCCTCCAAATCCCAAAGCCTGTGTGTATAATGCAGCACCCCACTGGAGCTGCTGAAAGGCATCAGCACACACAGCCACAGGAGACACTCGGCACTGTAAGCTCAGTCACACGGGATGAAGAGACAAAAGTAAAGACTCAGGGGAGGGAAACAATTGGATTTATTTTAGTATCATGGTGCTGGTATGGCTGTCAGCGTTTCTTGGAAAATGCACACATTAGAAGACGTATTTTTATAAATTTTTTATTGATCTTGTCTCAGTGGCAGTGATTAATAGTATTTTCATCCAAAAATGTCACCTGTGCCAACAAACCTGAATTTTCCCCTTTCCGTGCTTCCATTCCTCCAGCCCCTGGAGAGGACTGATAGGAAAGGAAACTAAAGCTGAGAGGGAATGTTCTCAAGGACCACACTATCACCATATGTGACTCCATTAGCCCAATCAGGTTCCTTTATTATCACCTCTTATTGCAGTAGCATTTTGCATCTACTGAGTGGGGGCATCTGTGTTAGATTTGTGTGTGAATGACAGGAAGGGGTTTCTTTGAAGAATTCAGTGCCTAACGAGCTGTGCACAGGGATCCTATCAAACTATGTTCAAAGCTTATTAGGACTACACTGCTTGGAGACTGAAGTATTTTATAGCTTTTAGAGGGATGAATGTAAATGCTGTGTTTATTTCAGAAGGACTCTGCCAGATTTCATTTCTTGGACAGAGAGGCAATTAATTTCTAATCACTAATCAAACCAAAGGTGATGCAGCAGCAATATATCACCTGCTACCTAATGCTTGCCCCTTCTATTTTGTGTTGAAATGTAGTCTCTGCTGGTCTATCCCTTGGTATTAAAGCTGAGGAAAGCTGCAGTTCAGCAGTGGCTTTTAACTAAAAGCAGATTATTCATCAGAACTGGAAGACTTGTTTTCCTATCATTTCCAAAAATTGGAATAAGCAGACTGGGGGTTTTTTATTTCTTTTTTTTTTTTTTTAAGTTCAAGCTCAGAACTGTGTGGTACTTAGCTGGCTACTTTCTTTATGGAGCCTGAGGTAAACTGAAGTACCTAAATATCTTTGTGAGCTGTCTTAAACACCCACTGGAGAGGAAGAATAAACATAGTGTGTTACTGCTCTGCCTGTGAGTCTGCAGCTAAATCACTATTAAGGCTGAATGATGTGAAGGGTTAGGCTGGTTCTGGAGTGAGAGATTCTCCAAACACAGTGTGGGATACCAAGAAAGGGAAAACAGCTGTTATCAAATGAAATTATTTCCACCCAATTTCTCCCTTGAGTTAGGAAAAAAACTCCCAGGAACAAGGGAAGTTGGCATTCTCTTGCCTGTGAAGCTGAGAGAATTTCTGGGCTATCAGTTGAGAGAACCAATCAATAAGTAAAATGATTGAGGATGAAATTAAATGCATTTTGCCTTTGCTCATCAGAAAATGGGAACGTTGCGTGGCTCTGTTTACCTGCCGGGACACAGTCACTGCTGTGTGCCAGCAAGCTGGTAGTGCTGAGTAGGATTAATGTGTTTCAAGGGGAACATACATCTCCATCCCCCCCAGCCACATTCCGTGAATGCTGCTCGTGTACAGACGCTACTTTGTCCCTGTTTTGCCTGTGGGTCTCAGCCAGCAATCTTAAGGTGCTGAGGTCAGAATTAACAGCCTGCATCAGAGGCTGTGTCCTCAGCAGAGGTTTTTCTCATTAAGTGGTGATGAACTTCTGTTTCCTAGTTGGTTTGCACATGCTTGTGTGGGTTCTCCAAGAATGACTGTAGTCTGTGTATCCCCAAAGGATGTGTGTGTGTTCTTTTCCTGTAGGTGTGTAAAACTGTGCTTCAAATTTTCACACAAAAATACTGCTTTCAATACATCTTCTGAGACTGGAGAGGCAACACTGGAAATACTCATGGAAGGCCAGTACCTGAACATGTTGGAAATTAATTTCTTGGAATGTGTGTGTGATTAGTGTGGATGCTGATGCTGTCTTGATGAGTACTTCGCTTCACTTTTACTGATTCTTTTTAATGAGGAATATACAACAACACTGTAATGTTGAGTTAATGAAGGTTGGGTTTTATTTTGGAGGACATATATATAATTGCAGGGAAATAAAACATCTGTGCAATGTATATTGCATATCTGTATCTGTCCTTAATTGTTACAGTTCTTCTCTATGGATTTTCAGAGCTAGATACTGGGGAATGTTATTGAATCTTTATTGCTCCTAAGATCCTGAATTGATATTTGGAAATAGTGACCTCATCACTGATATGATTTTGCTTTCTGTGCAATGCAGCTTTAAATTTCTAAAAAGTCAAGGCAGCATCTTAAAATAAGATGCGGGTGCAGACTCCACTTCCTGGACCCTTCACTTTTGTTCTTTCTCATTTTTAGTCTAAAATAAGTCATTCGGAATAAAAGCCTATTTTTGTTCTTTGTGGGTGGAAAAAAAGCTTGGCTCCCTCGTTTCTCATCCTGTGCACATCAGCGTTATGTATGTACACCCAGTGTTAGTATCTGGGAGATACCAGATAAAGCCTTCAGTTACTTTGATCTACATGTCATGTGTTAAAAGCAGGAATAAAAGTTCCTTTTTTAAATACAGAGATCTTGAGATATTTGCAGCATTGTGCTTTGCATCCCTCAGCATTTTATAAATGTAGGAAGATAACGTGAAGGGATCACTTGAACCATTGCATGAAGAAGGCCACCCTTGCTGTCGAATGGAGTTTGTGTAACACGTGGACACGAAACCCAGGGGCTTAGGAGGAGGTGTGCTGTGGCCAGCTCAGGGGACAAGTGGAGTTTCTGCAGCCCTCAGAAGTGATCTTCAAATTACAGAAACAGAAAACAGAGCTTATGAGGTCATGTCTTCCTTTCCCTCTGCTCCCCAAGGCAGGGGTTTTAATACTTAAAGCATTTTTGACAGATGTCTGTTTAGCCCGTTCAGAAAAATTCAAGTGATGGAGATTCCACAACTTCCCGAGGCGATCCATTGCAGTGCTCAACTGTCCTAATCACTATTCACATGTGATTTTTGGAAGACACAAAGGCTGACATAGCTTCCATACAAAGGGAAGGGACTCCTAGAAAATACAGGATTGTTAATTTCAGTTTCTCCTGTGATGTGCCAGATGGTTTCTTCGCAGCAGACATAGGTGTGGCATAGGCTGGGTGCACTGGGTGTGATTTTATTTATTTATGTATTTATTATTTTTTTCCTAGGTGCACACAGGGTAGCTGAGGTGCTCCCTCTATAACTGTTGCGCCTGGAGTCTGTCCCAAAGCATTCTTTCTTGGCTGGCCTGAGAGCTCTCCCTAGTTGGTACCTTTGATTCTCCTAGTAGAGGAACACTGGATGTGGATATCCATACCTTGTGGCCCTCCTGTAGCTCATGCAAGGGAGACCCTGAGCCGGGAGCAGGCCAGAGCTGTTTGCCAGCACCCTCTCTGGCAGGGAGCTGGTTTTACTGATGGTTTCCTGGCATCTTGGTCAAGCAAGCCACTCTCAGCTCTCAAAACTTCATGGTCAAAGTTTTAACTGCTGACTCTTAAATTTCACTGCTGCATTTGGTCTGGATCTGCTGCAAATTAAATCTGACTTTTGAACTGCTCTTTACAGTGCTGTCTGCTGGAAGAGGTCTGAGAGCACCACCTGAGCCAGGTCAGGTCACTTTTCCTGAGCTCTCTTTGTGGCGGAAGCAGATAAAATCTTCTGTCAGCTCTCATCCTGTCAGGTGTTTCAGTGCATCCATAATATTTTAATTAAAATGACAAGATGGAGTGAATCTGATAGCTCTAGGTTATACAAAAACCTTAGACCTGAATGCATTTTTAGGTACCAAAGGGTTAACTGCACACTGTTTCGTACTTGAATGGAAAAGAAACGACACCTTTTTGTTATCAGCCTTTTTGGTGCTGTCTTTTTTAATCATTTCAGGCTTTGAACTCCTGCTCTGAAAGAGAGTCTCTGTCCCTTCATCTTCAGTGGCTGCCAAGTCTGGAGGCCTAATCAATGCAAGTTATTGATAGCAAATCAATTAATGCAGACAAAGGATCAAAATTAAGGAGCTTTCACTAAATTAATAAGTGATTCCAGGTCTTTTAACAGAGTGCCTGAGATAAGGGCAGCTCAGTCTTCTGGGACAGCAGCCTCCAGTCCTGTTTCCAAAGACAATCAAACGGAGAGAGTGAGCTGTGCTTTTACATTTTCTCTCCCATTTAAATAATCTGTTTTGTTCAATAGGAAGTGCTTAAAATCTGAGTCCAGCAAGCTTGGAAGGAAGCAGGTCCTAACTGAAAGGGGCAGATTTATCTGCATAAGGATGTCATGGTCTTGTTCAGCTAATTCAGGGAAGAGCAGGTGTTTCAAAAGCCAGATTTATATGAGATTCCAGCCAACACCAGAGTTAAGGTTTGCTTCAATAGCAAATATATTTGAAACTGGACTGGATATGCCCATGGAAACAACTCCATGCAGGAGAGCCTGGCATAATTTGGACCTCCTGCCAGACCCAGCCCTTCTGCCCTGGGGCAGAGCCTCCTGGGTGAAGGTGGGCCAGGCTCAATCCAAAATCCTTGCAGTTGGCTTCCCTGCCCTGTTGCCTGTCAGGAACCTAAAGGCTTGGAGTTTCCTACCAATTACAGCAGCATTTCCACCTTTCTTCCTGGTTCAACTCAGGGAAACGAATGAGGAGGAGGAATAGAGCATCTCTGGCAGTTTCCATGCAGGTAGTGCTGCCTGCTGACTCCTCCTATTTTCCTGCTCAATAAGAAGGGCCATCCTTTGAAATGCCAGACATTTTCCTGCTGTGACAGTAATTAACAGGGATGGAGATGGAGCTGGGAAGTAGATTACCGGAGCACAAATGCAGCATGTATCTCACTGAGGATGCAGAGGGGTTCAAGTCATTCCATGAGTCTCCCTGCAGAAACACCATCTCCCTGTTTGGGCCTGTCTGGGTTGTGTCAGGTCCACATGCCACTGATGCCTGGTGTTGTCCGGTGGCACTGGCTGCTGATCCCAGGGGCTGTGCAGGCTCGGTGGGCTGAGAGCAGAGGTGAGTCTATGCACTTGATCCTGTTAAATTCCTGTAGGTTTTGGTCATAACCCTAATTGCAAGCCACTATGTGTTAAAGAATACTTTTTATACACTGTGTAAAAGATTCCTCATGACTGAAATGGCTGCAGCTTCCAAAATTTGGGACTAGAAGCTTATGCCAGAAGTGCTGATGAATATATGGGGATTTGCAAGTGTAGCCCCTGTAGAATGTGCCTGGATGCCAAGCTTTATTGGGTCCAATCTCATGTTGTCAAAGGCTGATATTCACTTCTTCCTGTTACTCTGTCTACTGATCTCTGACTGGCTGTTGCCAGTCCTACTGCTGGCACTGAAATCCAGTGTTACCTTCCTCTTCCTCGGGACTTAAAATAGCAACACAGCTGATGTTTCTTGATCTAATCCACTGCTCCTGTCAAAGACTTGTGGAGCTGGACATGGGGCATGTCCAGTGGATGTTGTAGTTGGCATTGCAGCCCAAAGCTTGGGTCACACCTGAAAGGAGGACTAGGTTAACTTCTCACCCTGAACAGGGTGGATGAGTTGTAATACTGTGAAAAGTCACTCTCTGAGGATACAGTGCTGCTGCCAGTCTTTGTTTCTGTGCCTGTTGGGAGAGACTCTTTCTTCTGCTGTCTCTTGCTTGCTCCAGGCAGGGTTTGCAGCCCTCAGATGTGCAGTCCTTTGCCTCTCTTCCACCACTTTCAGTTTCCTCCTACAAACGCCTGCACTGACTGCAGTTCTCTGCAGCTGCATGCCTCAGTAACTGCTTAACCTAGAAATTCATTGCTAAAAAGATCTGACATCATAACACCCTGGAAAAGACTCCTCTCTCCCCCCTCCCTCTCCCTGGTCCTTCTCTTTTCTTTTCCCAGGATATATGAAAAGCTGTAACTACTAAATCAAAATCTATTTGATTTTTGCACTCCCTTGATAACTGGGCAGCTGATCCCTATCACCCAGCTGAGGCTTATCTGCTGCCTCCAGCTTCCCTGCTGCAGCAATTGGTTCCTGCGGGCACAGTGCTGGGTTATAAAGTGAGACTGATAGGGTGGTTAGGGCCTTTTGCTTTCTCCTTCTGACTATTGTTGGTGATATGTTCCTGAGCAAGTGGCTTGATTTTCTGGGAGGATGAGAAGGAAGAATTGGACCTCTGGGATTTACAGGTTCAAAGATGTATTTTTAATCCTTTTTTTTTTCTTTAAGTTGTCAAGTGATGTCAGGAAAAATGCAGGGTCAACAGCATAGGCTAGAGCCATGGTAATGGGTTGGTGTCTTTGCTTTAGCTCTTAAAGTTCCCAAGTGAGATCTTGGCCTTGTTAGGCAAGCACTGACCCACGTGTGTGTTCTGCATTTCAGCCTGTTCTGAAAACAGTTCTAGTAGAGGGAAAAAATGCCAGCTGCTGTGCTTAGTGTATTACTTGCTAATTTTTAACTGTAATTGTAACTTGTCTGTGACTTTTGAATAAGTTTACTGGGGTGCTGAAGAGACTGTAGATCCATAGCTGCACAGCTGGGTGTAGGTAGCTCACTCCCAGCTACTTAACACTAGTAGGATGTGGGAAGAAGAGCATTCCCACCCCATCCCTTCTGGCTCAGTCCTGTCCAGACTGCTGTGATTCAGCTCTCTGGAGCCACTGGAAAGGCTGCAATCATGCCAGCACCTCTTAATAGCTGAGGTGGGGGATCAGGAAGCAGGGACTGCCATGGCTACAACCATGCTGGTATTGCTTACCTTGTTCAGCCATCCTGTGCATTAGAGTTCTGTTACTCTAACTGTGCACTAGCCTGAGGTGAGAGGGTATAGAGTTAAAGCAAATTGCTTTTCTTCCTGGAATGGAGCAGTTTGGGCAGCACACGCAGCTTTTTTTGGCAGTTTGGCTCAAGATGAGGTGGCAGTGTAGATGAAGCTGCGTCGTGAGCCCCAAGGAGAGGGGTAACACAGGGTAGGCCTTTGCAATGTGTAATGTGAGGAAAATACTGAGCTTAAGGGAAGTGAGGCAGCTGGTGAGACTCAGCCAAGAGACAGAGATCAGCTGCAAGAGGTATGAAAATAAAAGATGAGCTAGTAATTATAACAGCTTCTGTGAAATGCCTTTCCTCCAGAAGCTCATTCCCAGCAGAAGCCATTGGCCTGTATCTCCTGTCCCTGCTTTGGCAGCAGGGGCTTAGAGCAGAACAGAGATCCACAGCCATCCTGCCCCTCAGCTCTCCTGGTCAGCTGCTGCTCTGAGCAAGTGTAAAGCCACCCCTCACCTCCTCCTGCACCACTGTGTTTGGGACTAGCACAGCCAGGCTGGCCATGTGTTTGTGTGGATCTGCTTACAGAGGAAGGCGAGGTGGAGACTCAACTCCTCGCTTTTCCCTTTGTCCCTCCCTGTACATGTACCTGTACATGTGGCAGTGCTCTCCTCTTTGCTGACAAAGCCTCATGGCACAGGGATAGCCAGGCACTGCAAACTGCCTCAGTCTGGTGACAGGTGTGTTGGCTGATCCTCTCGTAGCTGTGTTGGTCTGCCATGTGCACATTTCTAAACTTCCTTCCTTGTGTCTAATAACTAATACAAATGAAGTAGTGTGAGAGCATGTCGAGTGCTCCCAAACTGGCTGCTTGCTGTGTTGGGGTGTTTATAAAACCTTCAGCTCAGGCTGATAAATGTTGTTTGGCATTGCTCCCAAGCATTTGCATTGACCACTGAGATAAATGTGGGATTTTCTTGCTTTCAAGTGGGCAAGGCTGTTCTAGTTGGTTGTTTTTGCAGCAGCCTAGGGCAAGCCAAAATCCTAATGTACTGTAGGGCTCCAGAGCTTGGCTCTGGTGCTGACACTTGGACATCCAGCAGGATCAGCTGGATGTGTCTGAAGCGTTGCCTGCTTCTGAGTGGGTTACAGACCCCTTCTCTGCACTCAGGACTTGGACAAGGAGGCATTGCAGTAGTATTTTGATAAACCCTGGCAGTTCTGTGGTTGGAAACAAATTCAGGAATAGATATTTGCAACAGTGCTGCACTCAGAGGAAAAAAAAAACCAACTTTGTAAGTGGGTAGTACTTTTCTATAGTCTAGACAGATTATTTTACACTCCAAGACTGTATAATTGCAAAGTGGTCAAGATATCAAAGCTCAGCTCTGGCAGCAAATGGCCATGTGCCCTGTTATCCTCACTGAGCAGTGAAGTGCTTTTGTTTAAACCACCAGAATGAAAAGCTACTGCTTTCCTGATGATTTAAACCAAAAATGCTCTGTTCTGCTTTAGGTTGAATTAAAAGGGTGTGTTGTCACAGCCCAGTGGACACACAGTAATTTGCCAAGCCAAGAAACTTCACTGTTTGCAATCACATGGCCATGCCACGCTTCTCCTCTGGTTGAATTAAAGCAACTTGATCACAGCTGCATAAACACTTGAGTTTTAAAAAGGTTTTTAAAGTGTGTGTGCTGGTATTTGTGGGCACATATCAGACCTCAACACCCGACTGCAGGAAGTGGACGTGCAGACACGTTGGCTTCCCATCCACAAAACAACCTGTGCTGGTTCCAATGCCATGTCAGTACCAGGAGGGTGTCTTGGATTTGTGCTGTTTAGCAGTCGATTTCTGCAGCAAGAGTAGGATCATTGGCCAGGAATTCCTGGCATTCATTCCTGTTTGACATTGATGGCTGGCAAAGTGTTATGGTAGTGACAAGGAGTATGTTTTTCCTGTAGGAAATGTTATGTACATACCTATTTTATCCTGTCATCCAATGCCTTCCAGGTCCAGTGCGGAGGCCACTCAAAATCCAGAGAGCACCATGTGTTATTAGTTTTACAGGGCTTATGAGGGGCAGAGCCTTCTGTATTACAACTGTGATTGAGCTTTCCCTTTGTTATACTTCTCCCTTCACAACTGGCAGGGACATCCTTGTATTCACCAGCTAAAAGCTTGTGGGGAGCTGAGGCAGCCTTACAGCCCTGAGTGGAAGGAAAGGTCTGAAGTTCCACCTTGTGTTTGGGTGGAGCTACCAGGAGTGAGTCCTTGCTGGCTTTTTTTTTCATCAGAAATTGCAACAATAAATTCTCCTAGGGCTTTGTTCTGTGAGTGTTCCCTGGTGGGCAAAGGGTCAGCTGGTGGTCGAAGCGCCATGTGTCATGGCATGGTCTATTTCTGCAAGATATAGTTAGACTCCAGATCTGGAGAAATGCAAATCATAGCATTATTCTGCTCCTGGGAAGAGAAAACAATGTCTAAAAAAAGGTGTTACAGGACTCAGATGCATCCTACTATGATCTTTCTCTTGTGGGTACCCCAAACAGTGTTGTCTTCCCATTAGCGCAATGAACTGAAGTCTGCAAGAAGCAGTAAAATGATTTCAGGATAGCTGGAATTTCTGTAGTGTGGCTGGAAGTTGACAGAAGTAGAACTATTTGTCCTTCTAGGATGGGAGCATATACTGTGCCCAACCCAAATATAAACTCCCATCAAGCAGATGTGTTGGGTGAAAGCTGGGAGGGGAAGGATGGCAGAGGGACAGTGGCACAGCTAAGAGGAGACTGGCCTTGCTGGGCCACTGCCTGTTAGAGCCCTGCCCACTGGAAGGTACAGCTTTGGTAATGAATGTTTAGTGTGCAGGTGGGCATTATTTTATATTTGGTGTAATTTGAAAGTATTTAGGATCTGAAAAGCTCTTGAGAGCAGTGATACTGAGCAACTGGCACTGCTGCCAGCATTGAGAGAAGCACAGATTTGAGGTGGCACTGAGAACACAAAACCATGCTTTGAAAAATGTTTGACATCAGGAAACAAAGAGTTTGCCACCATTGTCCTGCTGGGCAAGGTAAGAACCCATCAGGAAACACTGGACACAGGTTTTTGCTGCAGTCCAGCTGCTGGACACCAGTGTTGTCTGTAATAGAAGCTGTTCTGATTTCTGCTTGTTTAGCAGCTCTCAGTTTTGCTTGCAGGAAAATAAACAAAATCCCTTCCCCACCCCCTGCAGTGAGGGATTCCAAATACATCTGTCAAAAAAGCATGGTGTGGCAAGGGATTGCTTGCACAGGGTTTCTGTTTCTTAGGCTGTGGAGAGTGTTGCTGAAATTCTCAGCACTGAAAGCTCTTGGATTCCAGTGGTAGAAGGGAGTGTGGCAGGGGACAGCATGCTCTCTTCCCTGTCAAGAGCAGGGGAGGCAGCTGTTTGCAGGTGGGTGGGAAATGGTACCAGTGCAATTTAAAAAGTAATAAAAGCAGGGACAAAATCACTCCTCTGTGTGTGAGTATTTTAAAATGCCCATGAGGAGTGAGAACATGGGTACTCTTACAGCTCTGAGACATAAGGAACTCCCCGTTATGCATCCTGCTTTTCTATGCACTAATGCTTTTAAAAATACCATTTTCCTCCCCTTTCCACTCTTTGCAGGAACAGCATCCCTTTATTCCTTCTAGAATACGTATGTACACACCATTTTTTTGCGAAGTGCACAATCTCTTTCACCTTACTAAATTGAAATACAAAAGTTCAGCCTCATTTCCCAGAAAAGGTGGTGATGCTCAGTGCAAGGCAGTTTATTCCATCTGATGGCTTATTATCATCACCTGCTTTCCTCCTTTCTCTCAAAGTGGTTGTTAATCAGCGCACCCATACTGTCCCTAGTTCACAAGAAAACGCCAGTCTCCCTGTTTAGCAGCACAGGCTTTGGTGAGCCTGTCATTTTAGGGCTGCATTTAGAAGAACTGGCTATGTCATTGGTCTTCTGTATTGACTATATTGATATTTATGTTCAGTGTAGCCTAAATAAAGGCAAAAAGTGTGTAGTATGTGCTCATAACAGCTCTGCAGGGACACCAAGAGAGGCAGAAGAGATTGGGGTGGAAATGAAAGACCTAAATGCAGACCAGTCCAGTTGTGGGTACAGATCCCACTTCTGACAGAGAAAGAGGAGGAGCTGAGTCCTGGTAGAGGTGATGCTCTTTTTCTGTTCTGGATTGAGACATCCAGAGCACAACTGTCTTTTCTTGCTGTACATGTGCACTCTCCTGCCTCCTTCAGCAGGATGAACTGCTACTTGGTGCATGTGTATAAATATGATATCTTCCAGTGTTTAACAAACAAGAAGTTACTCTCTGGTAGCAATGATGGGTTCCAGGGTGCATGACTGAAGCTCAGTAGAGCCCTGGGAAGTATAACCTCCCCCTCTTCATGGAGGAAAAGCTGAGCAACAAAAATTAGATGACTCGACTAAGACAATGTGAGACAGAATTAGGAACAGGAGTTGGGAATTTTCTACCCAAGTCTTTGGCTTTCTGACAAGATTCCCCGTCTGTCATCAACAGACTGGAAACATATGAGTTTGGGCTTTGTCTTTAGGAAGAAGAGATTAAATCCAAGTGGGTTATTTCAGTTTGGTCTGAAAGGCTCAGTGGCAGGTGCGAACTTTCTGCTTCCTGTCATGCAGCTCTTAATTGCAGTTTCTTTGCTGTTCGGTGTAGCATTCTGAATGGCAGTGATGTCATGCTACAGCAAGATGGTACAAATACTGCTCTCCTCCTGTCTGGTACCAAATTCTTTCAGGATGAGTCCATCCCATTGGGAACTGTGAAGTTCCAAGTGTCTGAGCTTGACCACAAGTGCTTGAGAACTTGGTGTACCTGTGACCTGATTCTGCATGAGAAATGGATGGCTTTAGGCATGGTTGGTTATTGCCCTGTTCTCCTGACACCCACACAGTGTTGTAAGGTTTTGAGTTTTTTTTAAAGGGAGGTAGAAGATCATATTCCCTTTTCTTCCCTTCCCCCAAATGAACCGAAGGATTGAAATGGGAATTAAGGTTTGCAGTACAGCCTGTCTTACTGTCTTGATTCCTCTCTGGTAGAAGAGGTTGAGGAGGAGCAGCAAGCAGGTGTATTTCACTGACTTTTAGAATCAGAAGTAGGGGAGAAGGGAACAAGCTCTTCTTTGAGTGCTTTGCTACAGGGTCTGTGCAGGTATCACCACTGCCTAATGAGAGCAGGCACTCTGGAGATGTTCACTGCCTTGTGCTTTCCAAGAAAACAGGAATCATCCAAAGAACAGGAAGAATTTTTTGTGTTCCTCAGTCGCTCTGCGTTGCTCAGTGGGCAGCAGATGAAGCACTGACTCCTTGCTGATACTGACAGCAAGTGTCTCAGCACAGGGTGCCACAGTGAGGTCCCTGCTTGTCTGTCCTTGCTGCTGCTGAGGATCCCTCACTGCCTCTGATCTGGGGTACAACAGCGAGATCGGGCTCAGCTCCACGTGAATCAGGTTTTAGCAGTGAGGCAGCTTGTTTTAAGGGAAAGGGAGGTGCCATAGTCAGCAGCAGGAGTCCTGACTCTGTGCCCTGCTCCAGTGGAAGCTGGTCAAACTTGCTGTGGCTTCAGGAGAGCTTTGGACTGGTTGGCCTCAAGGATCTGCCAGGATGTTGCTGTAGGGTGTTTGGCTACAAAGGAAGGGGGAGAATAACCTTTGACAGAGTGAGAGGAAAGTGGCAGGAATGCTGCTCCACATTCTGCCTGGAGAAATTAATGCTTATTTTAAGCCAGCAACATGGCAGATCCTGGCTGCAAAGAGATAGGTGTGTACAGCAGCTGCCCAGTGGGGTTTTACAGGTTAACAGCATTTAACATGATGCATTTAACAATTTCGTAGCCAGCTTTTCTCAGTGATGGGTCATAAGGTGAGAAATCTGCAACAGGAAAGTGAGGTGCATGTGCTGAATGCTACAAGAAATGGTTTCTCCACTGTGGCCTAATGAATGCCTGGATGAAAGAAGTGGTAAAGCAAGTGTGTGTGCAGGACAGGTGGCTCATATCACCTCTCTAGTGAAGTGCCAAAGGGTTTGAGGATGCCCTGACAACACACTGTGGCTGTGCTGTCTGTAAGGGCAGAGCAGTGCTGTCCTGAGATGGCTGCTCAGAGCTTGTATGTCTTAATGGGGCCCACCCTGTTGTTCACAGTGGTGAAACCAATGTATCTGGTTGCCCTCATGGCTCTTTGTCACCACACAGTAACTGGAACACTGGTATGGTCTGGCATAAAGCGAACTGTTTCTTCTTGGGAGGGGAAAGGGTTGTTCCTAGTGGCATCTGCAACATCTGGAAACAGGGAGTTTGTCTTGGGACACCTCAGGTGGTTCTGAAATTCGGCACAGAGATGGGAGTGAGGAGCCAGAGGGAGCCAGTTAGCTGGCTTAATCCAGCCAACAGGATTAAGGCTCATGTTTGAGCCCTGTTCCACTACCACTTTCCCATCTCCCATTCTGCATTTGGCTTGGGAAATGAGGACAGCTGAGGCGATTGGGTAAGAGAGACCTTGTCTGGTAAGAGAATGCTAAAAATCTAACTCTTACTGTCAATAAAAAAATCTGAGAGGTCTGGGCAAGCTGTCTGCTAATGCACCCAGGAAAAGGTACTGGGGAAGGAGATGCATTGCTTAAACTGAAGGGAAAAGTGAGCATAAGAAGACTATATAAGCTATTCCTCATCAGACTGAGGCTTCAAATGAGAGTAAAGTTGTGAAGCATCCTTCCATAGGAGTAGTGGAGAGAAAAAACTAATTGTCTAAGATGTTGCTGCTGAATTACAGAGACTGGACTTGGAAATACAGAACATCCCTTCTGAGCCAGACTCCAGATCTGATTTTGTTTTCATTTTTCATGCTAAAGTGGTGAGAAATAAACCTCACTTCTACATTCAGGTACTTCATCAAGGAGTGGAGCGAGACCACCTTGAGCACAGTGTCAGGAATGTCCAAGAATTCAGCATGAAAGCTTTGAAGAGCAAGAGGTGTTTAATATTAATCTGTAGTTTAAACCTGTTTTATCACCACTGGCTTGCTGTGTAAGGAAATTACAAGATGAAGAGCTATCTGCTCGAAGTACAAATAAGTATATTTTGCATGTACTTTTTTACAGAACTGCAGGGTAATATTGACAAGCTGAAGTTAGTTTGGGCAGAGGAAATGAACCATCAAATCTCAGCAGAGAGTATGAAGACTATAATGCTGGCTGCTGAGAGCAGTACGAGATCCCTCCTGAATACCACTGGAAAATGATGATGAGATACTTTCACAGGGTGGATATGCAAAACAAAATAGATATGTGGTGCACAGTGAAACCCTAGAAGGAATACCTTGGTATCAGGAATGCTCTTCATGTCTTCAGGGATTTTCCTAAATTAAATAGCTGATGTTTTGGAACAAATAACCTGAGTTATTTCAGGGATGTATCCCCCAAGTTTTTATTAACATGTTGTTAGGAGAATGTCCTGATTTCTGCAATTAAGGAAAAAAGATAACTCTTCAACATTCCGTGACTGAAGCCAGTAGCTGTATTAAATGACTGCATGTGCAGAGACAGATACCATCCAGAGAAATGGATTTGGCCAAAATAGGATAATTACAAGGAATGGAGTAAGTTACTGCCTTCACTAGATTAGCAGCCAAACTGCTTGAGAAAGGAAAAGACCAAATGGCAGGTTTTGCTTTAAGGTTTTTAATAGCAGTACATTTTCCTTAGTGTCTATTCCATCTCAACTCTTCTGAGTCTTCTTTCAAACCGTTGCTGACAGTCTTTCCGTGTAAAAATGCTTTGTAGGGTCAACTTTGTTGCTCTTTAACAATGGGTGCCGTGTAAAAGAGCCCTGTCAGACTGGTGCTCTCTGGTAAGTTTGTTAGTGCTGAAAGTGTTGAATTGTGTTTCTGTAGTTCACAGGCAGTCTGGAAGTTTCCCTGAGTCACAGGCTTCCTGTGTTGTTGCTCGCTGCCTCTGTGCTGAGCTAAAGACAGATCTTAGCCACGTTCATCACTGTTCTTCCCTCGTTGGGCCTGCCTGCCTACATGATCACCAATAATCAACTGCACAGTAGCAGCTTGTTTTCTGCTCTCTGGCTTGTTGGAGATGATATATGAAGTATGAAGAATAGTGTGAGATGCTTTTCTTCAGCTACGTTAAGCCCACTGTGCTGACAGCAGCAAAACAGAGCTTGTTTTGACAAGGAGTCGAGTTAACATGATGCACAGGCTAAGCGCGAGAAAGACAAGGATCCCTCTCAGACCCTGCTGGTTTTTGTTCTGTTGTGGGTCATTTTAAAAGCCTGCACTGTCCTCGCTTCCAAGGGTTTATTTTCTGGGCTGTCTCTGTCTCTACAGTCTGAAAGCAACTTGTGTATTTTGTTCTGGGGTTTTTTGTTGTTTTGTTTGAGGGGGTTTTTTCCCATTGGTCTCTTGCTTCCAGGACAAAGGGTGAAGATTTATTTTGAGACTTACAGATCACTACAATATTGGTAGCATTGCATCTTCCTGTGGTTGGGGTATGTCACCATGCGTTGTTGATTCCAAGGAGACAGATTCAGCTCGACAGGAGGAAGACAGTGTCATGTCTCATAACATGTTTCTTCTGCACCATGGGGCATATATATGAGGATTCAGGACCCAACACAGATGGCTTAAGCCTGTAATCCCTCCATGTCTTCTCTGAGGCACGCATGGGGATTTCAAATCATTTTCAGGGCATGGATCAGACAGGACTTTCTGTTTCTGTAACCATCAAGGGGCAACTGCTACCCCAACAGGTCACTGAACCAGCTCGTCCTGCCACAGTCAGAAAGACCGATTGCTTGAGGTCTGGCATTATTCATGCTGAGATGGGTATGAATAAATCCCATGCTCTAGCATGCAAGCTTTTTGTATAGCAGAGGTTGGAAAGGTGGTGTTGTCCCCTCCCTGCAAGGTTGCATGAAGGCTTTGCACTACTCTGAAAGTTGAAATATTTGAGCTTACAGGAACCAGGGTGCGGAAGGTTAATGGACCCTACTCCCCTGTGACAAAAACATTAATGCTTTTCCAATGATCACCTGAACGAGGGCATCCTATTGGTGCATCCTGGGGCTCCTCTGGGCCTGCCCAAGTTCTCTTGCTCAGGGAGGGGTGCATGTGGCCAGGTACCTTCCCAGCATGATGCCAGGAGGCAGGCGTGGTCTGCACCCAGTAACCAGAGTTGCAGAGCCAATTGTAAGACTTGTCTGTTCTGTAGTTTATATTTGAGTTCGTTTGATCCAGGATTTCAGCCTAACACTGGATATTTAACGATTTTTTCTGTCTATGGATATTTTCTGCTGAATTCTCTCATATGAATAACAAGCTTGATGCTGCTGTGCAGCAGAGAAACAGCAGTGGTAGATGGGAGTTGATCTCAACAGTAAAGAACTGCTCCAGTGTTGTCTGATAGGCCAAGGTGACTTGGAAACTGTGCTGCTGGAGGCATCCCTCCCCCAGTACTTGTTCAGCTTTCACCAGTCACCAGCATGCAGTGACTGAGAATTAGTCTTCCCTGATGCCGTGGACTTTGGATGACAGTCCAGTTCCCCATGGCCAGGTGTCAAATGGCTGTTCTGTAAGTACTGGGAACTCTTCTCCAGGGCTGCATGAGCCATGGAGGGCTTGTTCCCTGTGAGGCCATCCTGTCCATATTGCAGTGTGGTGAGCTGGGGAAGTGCCCCCACCTGTTGCATCTCTTCTCAAACTGATGGTCCTCCAACAAAATACTGAGTTAAAGCAGTAAGTGTCTATGAGACACCCTAGGATTGTAAACTGGGAGCAACATTAGGGCTTATTAGAAACATTGAGAAGACTCTTTGACCTTCATAATGATAAGCCTCTTTCTGCTTTTACTGAAGATGGCTGCAGAACTCCCACTGACCTCATCTGGGCAGGACAGAGCCAGGAAGTTCAACACTTGCCTTGCTGCCTTGCCCAAAGCAGCATCAACAGCTGTCGCCAACTGGGAGCCTGGTGCTGGCAGGCAGACAAAGGAAGGAGGAGTCCCTTAATACGCAGGAGAAATGATTAATAAGTTTTATAATATGTTATTGTAACAACCAGCTGTTTGGGTTTTGCCTTTGTGTGCCCACGTGCTTGTGCTGAGCAAAAGGCACAAAAGAGTAGCAGAGCTTCCTACTACAGCCAAGGGGTCACTGCAAGTGTCTCTGAGGGACACTGTCACCTGTGCAGGCAGGAGCCGGGGAGGAAAAAAAGGTGAAGCCTTGGGGAGGAAGGAGTCGGGTGCAGGAAATTAAAGGAATATGACAGTTAGTAAATAGTGGCAAGAAACACAGCCAGACTCAGGTCATGCAGAGGAATGAGGCTCATGGGTCAGAACACTCCTGCAATTTACAGCAACTGAGAGTGTGCTGCAGGGAGGGCATGGTCTGGATGCTGTCCAGTGCTCCTCTTGGGAGCCTTGAAAGGCATCACTGTCTCAGCTGTAGCCCTGAAGTAGGGAAGAGTGTCCAACAGCCCTCAGAACAGTGACTCTTGCTGTGGGTAGAAGAACCAACCTCCTGGTCAGAGCAACTCCCGTGTGTGCTTCTTTCAACTGAAGTTGGTTTGTTTAGCATTTTGTGCCGTGGACTCTGCAGCAATGGTTTTCTATTGAGGGTTAGTGTGTAGGAAGTGCAGGTGCTCCTTTATCTACCTCTCTGCATCTTCAGTGGAGTAATGCAGACAGAGACATGTTTGTCACATGCGCAGAAGCTTTGGGGTTAATGTTGATGTTTTATGCAGGAGTGGGGGTCTGAGGGAAATATTGCTATACGCTTTGCAATAAGAAAACATCTTCACTACAGCAGAGCACTAGCAACTACTTCTGAAAGTGTGAGGAGCAGATAATACTGTAACAATTGCTAAAGTCACAGTAAAATCTTTTGTCAAGCTGAAGATGTAAAGGAGAGATGAGTGTGGGGCAGAAGAGGTAACAGGCCTGAATCATCTCTGGTGGATGATGTGTTGAATGGAGCTCCATGTGTTTGGTGAGGAGCTGGATCTGCTCCATGGTTTTCTAAAGGAATGTTACATCCATCAGTGCCAGCATAATCTTATTGCTACAGTGTCCCATGCAGGCTCAGTGCTCCATCCACGCAGGAGCCAGGTGATAAGACAGGATGCTCTTGGCCCTGCTCTCAAAGGGGCTTTTGCCCCTGTCAGAATCCCTGCAATCTCCCCGGGCATTTTCAAGTAGCACCTGCGTGTAATAGCGCAGGTGCTGAGTCGCATTTCCAGTCCTGCTGAGAGCTGCTAGCTGCACACTGGAGTTTGACACTGCAATAATAGATTTCTTTTGTCAGATGAAATTAATCTTGGATTATCTGCTTCACCAATCCAAATACAGGCTCCTACATTAGCATCCACTTTCCTTAGGCTTGAATCTTTCAGGAAATAGATGCAAATTGGAAAACCTACATTAAGTTAACCGAGGTTGTAAATCCCAGACATACCACACGTGAGCCTGGGAGGTAGAGAATAGCTTTCAAACCACTTCCCACAAATTGAGAGTGAGTGCTGCACTCATACATTTTATTAATGCTGTGGTGAGAAACAGGCTTGCCAATACAGTGCCACTGTGCTTGAAGGAACCACTCCCATTTAAAGAACAAAACATGCTGTCCTCTACCTCCAGCCAGTAGTGCCCAGATTAACTTCGGTCCTCTGAATTAACACAGAACTTAGTAATGAGTCAATTGGGGCTGCATTCAGTATACCTGACACAAGTTTGCTGTGTCAGAGGAGCACTTTGCTCTGCCTCTCCTTCTCCCTGCCCACGTTGCCTGCAATATTTGGGCTGTAATTTTGGCTGGTAGGTGAATCTGTGGGGAAAAAGTGGGAGCGAGTGCACAGGGAGGAGTGTTCAACATGCTGCAGGGCAGAAGTGTCTGAGCTACTGAAGAACCATAAGAACTGGAAGCAGAATTGCCACAGGGAAATAGTTTGGGGCCTGGACCACTCAGATGTAGGATGCTCTGGCACATCTTCTTTGATCAGCTGAGATAGTCTGTCCTTTGCTCTGCTGTGTGGGTGTTAACCCCTTTGTCTCTGCACTGCATCATTGCTGAGTGTCAGACATGACCCAGTTGCCTGAGACTTAATTTCAGGAAATGCCTGTGTTTCCTGGTGTTTTTTCTCCTTTTTTTTGTAGTTCAGATGACATCCTTTCAACTCAAGCCTTAGAAACTTGAGAACCAAGCATGATTTAAAAATCTTCTAGGAATGGAAATGCAATTAAGGTACCTTAACCCCCTTTACTCTGCCCTGCAGCAATGCAAAGGAAAACAATTTGTTTTTAAAGGTTATTGTAATCTAGAGCTTTAAACTCTAACATGCCTTAATCATTGTTGAGTGGCTATTGAAGAAGTTCACTTTCATCACAACACCTGCCAAGTAAAAAGCACCTTTTACACTTTTATTAGACAAATAGCACAATAATAATGGTTATTGTGGCCATTTTGTAAGAATCTGAGGCAAGTATCAAGATGGCAAATGAAGACTGGCATACGTGTTTTTCTTGGAAGAGGGCTGGACCAGTCTTCTCAAGGCTTCACTTTCTTTACATTTTAAACCACAGGGATGAGGGGCCAAAGGAGGGGTTCTGTCAGGTGTACAGCAGGGCTGATTTGCTTGTTCTGCATGGGACTGCACCCTGGGTAACTGCTGCCAGCCTGTCTTCACTTGATCTGCAACCCAATTGCTAATATGATGTGTAGGTTCTACGGGACTACACAAGAATATGCCCCTTAAGTTGATTTATCTTAATGAGATGGAGAGCTTGGAGTGCATGTTTTTCCTTTTCTGTGAAGATCTTTCAAGGCAAAGAGAAAACTGCTATCTTTTTCTCAAAGGACAAGGCTTTTAATTTTTGGTTTAGTAAAGTGAAATTCTTCATACTGCATGAAGGCTTTTATCTCTGTTCCTTTGCTATTACAGATCTTCCTGTGAGCCAGAAGATGGGGATTTCAAAACCTGTCACTGTTGGTCTTGACTGTTGTCTGTGATGTGAGGAAAGTTTAGTCAATCACATGCTTGGAAATTTTCCACCTTTGTAGGAAGGGCAGGACAGGATCCGATGTGGATCTGTGCTGCTGCAAAGCCTTCTGCTAGTTGTGCTCGAGGTGTGGTTGTGCACCTGCAGCTCGGCTGTGCGGGGCAAGGGGGTTCATTGCACATCTCCCTGCTTAGCAGGTGCACTGTTTTATTAGTGCCTGAGCTGCCATGAGCTGACACTTCATTTGGAAAGCATTTGTTGTCTCTCCTAACAGCATTCTGTGATCCATATTTTTTTATGGCTGGTGTAATCTGAAAATCAAGTACTTCTGGCAGGTTTTCATAGCTCCATATAGCTCTCTATATTCAGCTGAGCAACTGTGGTTTGCCTTTAATCTGTCCAGATCAAATTATTTTAAGTATCCACAGGTGAAGCATTAGAGACCATGTGTCCTTTGCTTTTAAAAAAGGAAATTCTTTATTTGTCACGGCTGGAGGTGGGAGCTCAGTTCCTGGTCATCCACTGGCATGTGATGTGACAGCACTTCTCTGTGCCTTGGTTCCCTCATAGCTGCAGTAATCCTGCACCACTCCTCCATTTATAATAGGGCTGGAAGTCTACAGTGTACTTGATGTGACCAGGAGAGACTTTTACATCTGGCCTCTTCCATTAATTCACTTTCATTGGAGAACAGAAGTTTGTTCAGTATTATCTTCATTTTGAAAGTAAAAGCAGTGGTAGAGGAGTCTTCTGCAGCAGGCATGGGATGGGCACAGTTATTGAAAGTGAGGAAAATGGGAAAATATATAATTTGTTTGTTAGTTCAGTGTTTATCAAATGATTCATGTTGACAACACTACTTGAAGCAATGATAATAATATTAAAGCCCAAATCTCCCCTCTTACACTTGCCATGCAAGTGCATGGGGGTACTAGTGGTAATGGTGTTACACTGGTATAATTGCATTGTATATTTGCTTTGAGTGGCTGGCAAAGAGCTCTTGGCTGTAAAGGGTTAGGGTGTGCAAGGAATGCAAGAGCAAGACTTCTTTTGCCTGAGATCACAGCAGCATGTTCAGCATCCCTCTAATCATCTTTTCCTTCCTGGACTGTGTTTTTTGACCTCCTTGTTGGATTTTGACCAGTAGAAAACCCAAATCTATTACTTGGCCATAACTAGCTGTGGGGATGCACTGAAATCAACCTTGATTGTCAACACCTTGGAAATCAGGCCATGGGAGAAAAGGTCTCCATCTCCAATGGGTTAATACCTTGCTGTTTCCCCACTGCGCCTCTGGCCTGGCTGTGATCTCCCAGGGCTGGCACTGCCTGCTCTGCTGGCAAGGACGTAGTGCTGGTTTCTCAAGCAGTGGTTCTGCTCCTGTGTAAGGCTGGGAGGACTGGGGCTTGCTCGGGAAGAAATCAAACATTAGCATGTGTGCATGCAGTAGGGAAAGCCACTGGATAACTCAGCTCTTTGGTGTCCCGCTCTGCGTGCGGATGTGACACCATTCCATGGGTTTTACAGCAGTGTCACAAGCACTGAAAAGGTACCAGAGAGCTGAGGTGCTGAATTCAAGCACTTTTTCCTCCTGAGTTCAGCAGTGGCCCTGGGTCAGTGATGCCAGTTAGAAAATCCTGACACTTCTCTGTGAGAACAGGGCAATGTCTGGAGACAGACACAGAAATGGGACTTTTTGGCATGGATGTCCCCACCCTGTCACATCCTGTGCTCAGCTGACAGAGGATTTCACCTCTCAGAAATTTCTGAGCTGGCTGGAGGTAATACTGTCTCTTTAGGGGCTATTTGGTGATATTTAGCAAAAAAGCTTGTGGTCCCAGCTGTAAACCAGGTAGCTACTGCTGTGAGGGGGAGAATGGCCTTCCCCACTAGGCAGTAACTGTCCCCTCGGTCACTGGTGACAGTCACCTGTGAGCCAGAGAGCTGAACTGAGGCCAGTTCATGGCCATGGGCAGACTGGTAGAAAGCAGTGCTTGGGCTGTGTCCTTTTGGGTGCCAGCAGAGCTCTCAGCCAAACCCCCTTCACCAGCATTAGGCTGTGGGGACACCTGGTAAAGGCAGGGGCTGTGGCTTTGCCTGCCTGTCACCTGGGGGAGGGAGCTGATGTTTGATACCCCACCAGCACCTCTGCCAGCTGCCTGTGAGGGCACCAGTGAGCCCTGGGTATGCCCTGCCAGCCCAGCACTTGTGGGCACCAGAACAGACATAAACTCTCATAAAGAGTTAATGCCGGCAATTAGAAATGAGCAGCAGGAGCTGGAGGTTCCAGAAGGATGACAGTGGGTGTGAAACACTGTAACATTCCCATTAATTCAAAATGTCTCCTCTCTGGCCAGAAAGAGGTGCCCAGATTTTTTAGTCAATATTAATTTTACACTTGGCACCACAGGAGAGTGTGAACTGCTGAGTTCACAAAGGGCCCATCTAATAAACAGACAATAGAAAATCAGAAAAGCGAAGATTGAGCTCACTTGCCCGGGCGATGAGAGTATAATAACCATGGGGGCTGCAGAGGGCAATGGAAAATTCTGAGCCATAATGAGGAGGCACAGCAAGTGCCTGGGCTCTCTGGGCACAGGTAGGAGCAGTGAGAGAAGGTGGGATGGTGTAGTGTTGTGCGGGAGGGAGGAGGACTTGGATCTGCGATGAGAGACAGATGAGGAGGAGGATATCACGTCACAGGTGTGCTATAGGATTGGAGGGCCAGATAAGGAAAGCAAATTGTTCCCCTGCAAATGAATCTCAAGCCTGATCTCCATCTGATTTCCTTTAGAAGAGAGTTTGGAATTCTAGATGGGCTCCCGTGTGCATGCCTGCTGCCTGTCAGCTCTGCCCTGCCCCTCCCTGTTTGATCAGGGCTCCTTAAACAGGCCATTCCTGTCTCCTGGTGGCCTGCAGAGTACTGGACCTCAGGCTTTCAAAGCTGCTGTGATTAGCCAAGTCGGTACTGCAGAAGGGATGAACTTGATTCCAAAGAGTCAGATGCTGCTAGCTTTCTAATAAACTCAGAGGAAACTCTCTGGGAACTGGAGATCATGACAAGAAAAACAGATTGCTTTGTCAGACATGTTTGCCTGCTTCCTTCAACTTTCAAACAGTCTGCAAAACTAGTTTCTTTTATTCAACCTTGTTGCTAGCATAAGACTTTCCAAAACCAGAACTACCTAATTTCAATGCTGTCTTGCAACTAATCCATGGGCACTTCAAGCTGACGTGTCCTTGTGCTTCATGCCCCGGCCTCTCCTTTCTTCCTGGAATAGGAGGGTCCAAAGCTGGATAACAGACTGAAGACTTCATTTCCTGCTTTGGCTGAGCTGATGTTTCAAAAGAGATTGATTTTTCTGCAGGATTGTTCTTTTAGTTCCCTTCCCTTTTGTTCTTAATGAACACTTCTGATATGTGTGGAATCTGAATTCTACCTCGATTGAAATGGCACCGCTGCTATCAAAATTCAAAGCCTGTATCTCAAACCCCAAGCCACTGAAATCCCTGGCAAACCTAGGACCTGGTTAATGAATACATCTCGAGGAGCCCAGATAGTTTATTTTCATTTCTATCACACAGAGTTAGTGTTTTGATCTGCCCATTAAAGAAGCAAGGTGAAAGAGTACGAACTTGCCTGTCTCTGCGTTACCTGCCTGTGACAAGCTGCAATTGGCTGCTGCAGCTGATCAGCTGTAATATTCAGGACCGATTTCTGGATAGAAAGCCACTGATTTTGTTTCAGATAAGAAGAGGAAAAGAGGCCCGACTTTCCCAGCAGTTGTGATCCTGTCAGTAAGACGAAAAACAATGAAATGCACAGCATGTGAAGTCCTTGGAAAGAGGGAAAATGAAATCCCTGGTTAAAAAAAAAAAAACAAACAGGGAGAAAACAAAATTACAAAGAAACAGGGGATATATGTGTAGGAGAAGAGAAATGGGGTGAATTGACTCCTTTGGAAGAATGATGAATTCCAAGAGTCTCTGGTGTGAAAAAGGGAAGGTTTGTGGAGACTTTCAAAAATATACTGAGATCGAGGACAGGGATGGGAGACAGAGAAATCTTGCAGGATGTGGAAGTAGAGTAGCTGGGTGCAGGGACCTGCTGCAGCACGAGAGGTCCCTTTCTCTCAAGGGTGACATGGCACCAGACCTTGGAGACCTGCACCTGGGCAAAGCCAGAAGGCTGGGGCAGGGGGGTGTCCTGGGCGAATGGCAGAGTAAATCACAGTGCAGAGACCTAGGCCCAATCTCATCTGACACGGTGGCTTCTCAAGCCTGCTCCATTTCAGGCCTTCAGGTGTGTTGCAGAAGTTTCTTTGATAGCACCTTCTGGCTCCCCCTCTCCATCACAGAACATAAAATGCTGGCAAAACAGGTTTCTGGTTTGGATCCAGCATTTGAGCAGCCTTGAACCCTAACAAATTGCTAAACAGGAAGGCTTCATCTGAGGTCTGAGGAACCCAAGGGTGAAATAGCTGTATTGCCAAAGGCAGTGTGTAACATGGCTCTTAAAAATTTCTTGGAACCTGAAGCATGGAGGGTGGGTAAATATAGCATCAATCTGTAAAAAAAGGCTTTGGGAGGATCCTGGAAACCAAGGGCTTGTAAGCCTGCCATCTGTAATAAAAACCAAGTAAAAGCTGTAATAGGAAAAAGGATGTTTGACAATGACACAAACACAGTCAGTTTTGGAGAAGTCAATGTGGTTTCTGTAAAGGCAAGAGGTTTGTCTCGCAAACTTCTTGGAGCTCTTGGGAAAGAATGTGGCTAAGAGTGAAACAGCTGGTACTAGGTATCTGTAAGACTTTTGACAAAGTTCTTTTACAAAATACTTTATCGGGAACCTGTGCAGGCATTTTCTAGGAGAGAAGGTCCCGAGATGTATAAATAATTGGCAAAGAGATAGGAAACAGGTTAGGAGAAAGTGGGAGAAGAGTGATCCCAGTGGAAGAATGCTGCCAGGGGAGTTTCATGAGTTGGTGCTGGGATTTGTAATGTTGAACATATTCAGGAATGACCACTGAAAAGAGGGAGAACAGTGAGGCTTCAAACTTTGCTGTTAAAATTACGTTTTTCAGGACAGAAAAGGCAATAGTCAACAGTGAAGAATTGCTGAAAAACCCTGAGATTGAATGGCTGGCCAGTAAAATGGTGCATGAAATTTCACATAAATAAAAGCAAAATGAAGTGTGCAGAGAAAAGCAGTGATTGTTGTGCGTATAAAATCATGGGCTTGGAGATGACCAGGATCTTGGGGTTATGTCAGATATAGCTGCGTGAAAGCATCGGGTCAGGCTTAAGAGAAAGGCAAATCAACTGCAAGAAGCTAAGAAAATAAAAACAAACCAGAAAACACTATTGCATTGCTCTGGGTGAGGGTGTGTGTTTGGTTTTAGTGTTATTTGGATTGGTTTGTTTTAATTTGTGCTCACTTTTGAATACATCTGGTTTTGTTTTCTTCATCCTCAAGGAGTTTACTAGACATGGGAAAATTCCAAGAATGGCTTCTGTTTGGGATTGAATGAGAAATTGTTCTCAGCTTGGAGGAGACATGACTGAGAAGTATAGCAAAGGTGGAGGAGCACAAATAGGGATTGTTTATTGCCTTCCACTGTGCAAGAACAGGGAGATTTCAAAGAAAACCTTGGCTTGATCCATCATGAAGGTTCTTACCTCTTATATTCTAGGGTGATTTTTGTGTACAACAGAATCATCTCTCCTGAAGAATACTGCTTTCCTATCTGAGTGCCTTTCCTGAAAGGGGAAGACAAAGCCCTCTAGGTAAAATCTTGTGTAATTTATGGATTCACAGTTCTGGCCCAGTCTCCAAATAGAGGTTTGGGTGTGGAGGGAGCTTCCTCGCCCAGATGAATCTCTGTCACTAGTGTTTATGCCACACATGCATGATAATACTTTTGATCTCTGTAGGCATCTGGGATTCTTCTGCTTGGTTAACTGGCAGCAAGCCTGGCTCATTGGATCTGGCAGCTGCAAAGGTGGGGACTTGTGGAAGATAGGCACGGATACAGAAAATGGAAAGAATGACTTTAGAAGGAAGATTACCACTCCAGCAACCCGTCCCTGACCAGAGAAGCAAGAAGCTGTTTACAGGTTGCATTTTTATTGTACAGGTTTTCCCTGAGTTGTCCGTTGCCCCCTGCCATGCGGTGACCACGGGGTCTGCCTGGGCGCCGCCCTGTGGTCCCGCCCCCGTAACCAGCCCCGCCTTTGGCCTAACCCCATTGGTTGGCTCACCCGTCCTTCCCCAATGCCCGGGTTCCTATGGGGTATCAGTCCTCCCCCTCTCCCACTGGTTAGCCGGCTCCCCAAACCACTCCCTCCCACCCGACTCCTTACCCAATCACAGCCCTGCTCCCTGGGCCCTCCCCAGGGGTTATATAAACGGCGGGCGTTTTCAATGAACTGCTTTTCGCTCCCGCACACCTGCGGGGCCCAGGTGTGGTTCCTCGCCTCAGCGAGGGGCTTCACGTGGCCCAGAGGGACTGCGGGGTGGGCAGCCGCTCCCCCCAAGTCTGTTAGGGACTGATCAGAAAGAGCTGGAAATTGGTAGGACCCTTTCTAAAGACCCCTCTTCTCTTGGCTTTGGAGGTGTTGCTCTCTTGATTGCCGTGTTGGCACCATTGTTATAGACCCACCTGTGCCAGTTCTGTCCCCACAGCACAGGGTAAGTGGGGAAGGTGAGAGGGTGGAGGTTGGAAGGGGCAGGACTCAGGATGGACTTCAGAGCACCTGCATATTCACCCACAGTCTGTCTCACTGGGGGCTAAATATACCTGTCTGCAAACCCCAGTCAGTCTGTGGCTTAAGGAACTGCGGGGAGAGTGTTGGAGTGGACAGATACTTTATGACTAGCAGGCCAGCTCCCACCTACATTAGCACAGGCCCCATCCAAAGGTCAGCTCTGGGACTGAGCAGGGCTTTTCACATCCTATGGGCTCCCTCTCTTTTATGTGCATCATTACAGACCTGAGCTCTGATCCCTTGTCTGTGTGCAAGGCATGTGTCATGTTTAGGTCATAAAGATTAAAGCTTGTGTTTGTCTCTGTACATTTAGCACTTAAGGAGAAAAATCAACACTTACCAGGAAAGCCTGTGTGAATGGCTCTTTCCCAGCTCATCCCTGCTTTCCATCACTTCCCCTTACCTAGTCCTATTTCTCTGCCACAGTCCTATCAGCACACCATTATTGACACCTTTAATAAATCCCTGTGTGCCTAGCAGAGGTGTGTTTTGAGGGATGTGTAATTGCTTGGGAGTCCTTGGGACTTTTCCTCTTAGGATGCAATGGGGAGTAAGTGGTTTACCGGATTTCAGAGCTGTGCTGCTGGAGGTGTGGAAGCAAGAAGTGGTGTGAAGTACCCGAGATGTCAGAAGGGTAGAGCCAGAATGCCGAAGTGCAAGTGAAGTGTGCAGAGAGGAGGGTGGAAGGAAAAAAGGATCTGAAGAATAGACTTACCAGCAATTTTTTAAATCAGATTTTCCTAGTGTTTGATTTCTAACAGCTTGTAATCAGCTAATGCTTGTGCTGTCAAAGCAGGTGTTTGACCATCGCTGCGGGTTCCAAGTTGCGTGTGTTTCAGTGACCGGTGGTTTCTGAGAGCCCTGCCTGCTCGGCCATGAGCATAAATGGTCGTGAGTGTCTTGGTAATGGGGAAAAATCCTGCAGGTTTCCCTCTGGGAAATGTGTGGGCAGAGTGCCGCTGTGTGGTGACACGGAGCACGGCGTCCTTGGCACGGCAGCTTTGGAAGAGCATCTCTCTGAAGTTAATGGAGGCACGACTGATTTCTTCTTAGGATTTGGGTTGTGCTTGGTAAAGGAGAGGGAGCAGCACTTCAGGCACTTATATTTTGGTTGTTTTCCCTTCTCTGAACTGATAAATATGTTCTTTTGTGTGCCTCTCCTCAAAGGATCATGAAATAAAGTGATAAGAACAGGACAGGTACAGATAATGTATTGCGTTCTGAAATTCTGTCCAAATTGTGTCAGGTATGGGCAACACAAGTTCAGTCACTTGGGGCTGTGCTTCCTTGTACCTGTGCCAGCAATGCTGGGGCTTTACTGTGCTTGTACCTCTATAAAAATGTGCACTCTGCACCCACAGTGCTAATACTATGACTAAAGTCATCTTAGTCCCTTGTCCCAACACCCTCGTAACTGGGTCATGTGGCTTTACTAACTAGGTCTTGCACCTTAGTTCTTGCTTTTCAATCCCTTTTAGCTTGAGGTCCTTACATGTAAACTCTGTGGTAATTTGCTTTGGTTCTGCTCCAGGGAAGGGAATGCTTCCTTCTGAAGTTGTTTGTTGTAAGACTGAATGGAAAAGAGAACAAGAGTAGCAGCAGCCACCTTGCCAGGGGCATAGCCTGTGGGCTCTGCCTGTGCTGTGAGGCTCTGCAGCTGAGCCATCCATGTGCTCAGGGGCTCTTTGCAGACACCTCCCCAAAACAGCCTGGATGCAGGAGCTCTTCAGGCCAATCATAAGTTTGGGAGTATTTAGAAGTGAGCTTCCCCTTTCACTCCTATGAGACCCAGGAGGGTTCAACTAGTGATGTCTTGAAGCTGCATGTGGGATACACATTGTTAAATCAGGGAAGGGAGCATGGTGTGTGCTGCATTGTCACTCCATCAGCATGGATTTCCTTGGCGTAGTGTCTGGGACTCACCTCTGATTCTCTTTCTGGGACACACTGGCCTTTGGTCTACTTGAAAACTTTCTACAGGAACACTGGAAGAAGGACACAGTTACAGCTCGAGTTTTGCAATCTTCAGAATGGCCCTGTTTGGATGTGGAGGAGAGACAGGTTTGTCTTACGCTGCATCTCTCCCAGAAATTCAGGCTTCCCACCTGGGATGTGCAACACCCTCTTGCCAGCAAGGCATCTTTGGGCGACTTTGTGAGGAGCTACTGCATTTGCATTAAACACCCCACCTTTATGTGGTGCTGCCGTGCTGCTCCTTCGGATGGGAGCCTGAGGGATAATCACAGCCTGAGCTGGCTCCCTCAGACATGTACATTTCCCTCCATATGTACAGCTATCCCCCAGTCTTCAGGGCGCTGCTTGCTACACCTGCCAGTCTGTGCTCCCCAGCCATGAGATTGCTGCTCTGCATCTCGGGGTAGTCCTCTGGTATGCATTGCTTGCCATGGATCTGCTGATGCTCTTTGTTGCCTCTAGTTGAAGATGAGAATGGTCCGGTCTTTACTTTCTCATTGGGATCCAGTGCTCATTCATATTCAGCTGTTTGCTGGCAAAAGGTTCATTTTGTGTTACAAAGGTCCTTTGAGGCCATCCCCATGCCATCTTTCACAATGTCTCCCCATGACCTTATATCAAGCAAAGTGTGAGCTCCTTCTAATTCTGGCTGCACCTTTCTTGCCTGCAGCAAAGCTGTTCCCTCTTCACTTCACGTTCTCAATTGTCCCACCTTCCTTGTCTGCACGTTGTCAGAACAGTAACTGTCTCTTGCTATAAAGGCAGAAAAAGGTCACCCTTCTTAACAGCTGACAATGTTTGTGGCATTGTTTTACCAAGATTTATCCTTCTCGTTGGAAGGGTCAAATTCTACCACCTCTGGTAATTAGTTGACAGAATTTGGGGCCTGAAGTAGTGACATTTTCTTTACCTTTCCCAAAGTGAACCACAAGCTTTGGATCTGAGGAACCAGCTGGATTCTAAAGTAACACACAGCCAGTTCAGGAGGTTTTGCAGCCATGGAGAACAAGTAGAAATTAATTTTGGATCCTAAGAATCACCTATTCTGGCCCTTTGACAGACATAGTTCTGCGTAAACATACTTAACCGTGACCTAGTTGGAAACTTTGTATCACAGAAAAGAGAGCTGGGACGCAGCCCGAGGAGTTGCCAAACACACTTCGTTTCTCATGAAACCTTATGACCATCCATGCCAATCCCAGTGCATGTGTGTGACCAATTTGTAGTTTCTCCATGGGAAGAGGCTCCCCAAACTCATAACTTATTCCAGTGGTTTGCTGTGTGGACCATTAAGTCCTTAGGCTTTCTTCAGTGTTCAACTTAACTTCCCCTTCTGCATTTAACTTTTTATCCTATCCACACATTATTGCTTTCCTGGATGCTGCACTATTCCATTACCATATCCTTTCTGCTCTCCTATCTCTAGGTTTAACAACCCAGTTTCTCAATCTTTCCTCACAAGGCCATGTTTTCTAAGCCTCTGATTTTTGGAGGCCTTCCAGTAAGTCCGTAACTTTCTCAAAGTGAGATTTTGTAACCCTGTGTCATCCAGAGAGTTCGAATTGCTGATGAATGTAATATGAAAGAATTAAGAATTATAGGATTATGGGGCACACTTCCATTACAGTCATAAAACAGAACATGGCAAATCTATTTCTTATCTTGTGGAAATCACACCTCAGCCTAATCTGCAGTTAAAATATTCATTAATACAGCCTGAATAATAAGCATGTATAAAACAATTACTTATGAATGTAGCTCTTCTTACAGTTAGGAGATACAGGTTTGTGCACCTGAGAGGTTCTGACAAGATCAGGATAGCAGTGAATGAAGCTTTTGATACACACCTGTCTAACAGAAAGGGATTATACACAAATGAATTTATACTTGATGTTAGCCTACATATATCACAGTGTGCCACAGTGACCAGTCTAGTTTCTGGAAGAGTGAAGATAAGGAATAGGAATATGGGCAGAGAATTGCACTGCATTGTGGTAAAATCTGGATGTTTCCTAAAGGAAACCAGTAACTATCTCACAGGCACATGCCAGACCTTGTGTGGGTCAAGTCTTGTTGCAAACAGGCAAAACCCTCTGTGACACAAATGCCTTGGCAAGGTCACTCAGGAAGGGGAACCTTTGCTAATTTGACCCCCCTTCCATCTAAGGAAAGGGAATTTGGAGCACTCCTGTCCTCTAGATTTGGCTGCTGCTGGTTTTTTGCTGATTGGTGTAGGTCAGGGTTGTTCCTCCTTCATGAAACCTCCAGAATGTGCAGTTGTGACCAGATGTCAGCCCTTGGCCAGGAGCTGCTCATCTCCACAGCAGCTTCTCCGAGGTGCTCTGGGGCAGTGGAGAACTGCCAAAGGGTGAAAAGAAACAGCAATGCTCCCAGGATGGAAGGGACGGCTTGTGAAATGAAAAATACCGTTTTGTGTTCTCACAGGGCGCCTATTACCCTGGGCTGTTAAACCACGAGAGTGGTTTAATGAGCGTAAATGCCCCTCCTGAAGTGGGCAAGTTGTTTTGGTCATGCTCTTCTTAAAAGGTGCTAATATTTGGAGGTGAGGAGAGTGGAACAAAAGCAATTTTTAAAAAACTTTTTTTAAGGCTTTACAGTGTGAGTTCCATCTGTTTAATTTTTTAGATGAATAGTGTGAGTGGACTTGTGATAACAGCGCAGAGGTATTGCTGAGCAGGGAGGTGGGAAGAGGTAGGCTGGTGCTTTTCTGAGCAAAGTATGATAAGAACCAGCACCTGCAATCTGATAGTGCATGAATCATTATAAATTAAGCACCCTTTTTAAAGGAATTAGTTGCTGGAACACATGTCCGAAGATGTGGTGCATTCTCCATCCCATGAGATCTTCTCGCTCTACTCAACTCCCTGAGAGGAGGGTGTAGGCAGGTGGAGATTGGGCTCTGCTCCCAGGCAGCAAGTGCAGGACAAAAGGGAATGACCTCAGGCTCTGCCAGGGAAGGTTCAGGTTGGACATCAGAAAATATCTTCACTGGAAGGGTTCTCAAGCATTGGAAGGGGCTGCCCAGGGAGGTGGTGGAGTCGCCAACCTTGGAGGTGTTCAAGGAACAACAGGATGTGTCACTCAGTGCTCTGGTTTAGTTGACGAGGTGATGTTTGTCAAAGGTTCAGCTTGGTCTTGCTGGTCTTTTCCAACCTTAATGACTCTATGATTCTATGACTTCTAATCAAGAACACGTTTTCTGGGACTGATGGTTCTGTCAAGTGTGAGAGTTTTGGACTCAGTCCAAGGATAAGAATGAAGTGACAATCATTTATATACAGAATGATCAAATCATTCCTCTTGGCCTTAAATACTAATGAAATTATGAAGTGTGGATATTAAATTAGACACTATTCTCCAATATGTGCCCAATAAAGATTAAATAGGGCTCTATGTTCCAATTTTATATCTGACATTTCCTAACTAGAAGTTTAATTTCTAGAATATTAATAATGTTCTTTAGCACTTATGGACTGTCAACCATCTCTGGTTTAGTGTTGTAGAATCAAGTCTAGTATTCCCTTGCCAGGGAGTATTTGCATGAAATGCAGTTTCTTCATTTCATACCAAGTGTAACAATTCAAGTTCTGACTCAGTCCTTATGGTTGCACTGTGGTTGTACAGCTTTTTCTCTTGTGATATTTAAAAAAATTTTTTTTCATTTAAAAAAATGAAAGAGTTCTGCATATTTCCATATGATACAGTAGTGCTTGCATAGGAAGATTTTTGATAAATAAGCTAGATGTATTTAAGCACTTAGATTAACAGTAATTTTCAGGTACTTGGTTTCATATACTACTTAATGATTTTTGGATTAGACATTGTTGCAGGAGCGATCAAAGGCTTCTCTTAACATTTCGTGTTAATTTTGTTTTATTGTTTGTTAGAAGCTTCAAATAAAATCTTGAGTCACTTTGCCCAAAACCTGTGTAATTACATGGTGGGAAATGTATATCTTCCCCAAGAAAATATTGTCTAAATAAGCAAGATGTTACTTGTTTGCATTATCCCCACTTTGCATGTGGGACACAGGGCAGAGAGAGCAGGTGAGGTTCCTGTGGTCACAGGGGAAGCAGCCCCAGACACACTTCCAGAGCCCCTCTGTACATGTTTACCCAGGAGATCATTATTCTCCTTAATAAGGTCAAGATTGATATTTTTCCAGACTGCAGTAAATGATTTAGGTGTCGTACTGACATTTAGAGAAGCTACTGAGGAACTCAAGTGATGCAAATCTTTTATATGGATGACTCTGAGAAAAAAAAAAATTAGTCTTCAGTTTATTCAGTGGTGCTGTCACTGTAAGCAATTTACTACTTGATGTAAAGAAGAATCTCAGACTTTCTCTCCTAGATAATGCAATGGGTTTTATACAGGTACAGACTGAGGTATTTTAAGTGCTGATGGTGATGTGCCAGAAAAGTCCCAATATACGTGTCTTAAAAACACCAAGGCAGTCATATGAAAAGTCTGAATTCTCCTTTGTAAAAACACTTCTGGGGACTTTTGTGAGCTCTAATTGTTTTTCATGTAATTAATACAGAATTCCTAACTTAGAGCCTTGCAACATCTCCTTCCTAAATATGTTTATGCTCAACTGAAGTCAGCTTCCCACTTTTATTTGTGGCTCATAGTTAATGCCCTGAGCACATTCTGCACTCAGATTAGTAACCACTTTGTCATCACAAGCCTTCCTGGGGCTACCCATTTGGGATTTTTGTTTTGGTTTCTTTCAAAAAACAGGGCCAGGATGATTCTTTCCAGCGTTTGCAAAGAGGGAAGTCCGTGAATGATCTGCCCCTTTATTCAGAGGACTCGTTTCTCGTTTGGAAACCGGCGTTACTTTTCAGCGAGCGGGGCAGTGGTGTGAGCTGGCTGCTCTCACAGGTCTGGGTGGCGATTTTTCTTGCTTTTGGTCGTTGCATTTAGTGTGGGGTTCCAGGCGGGGTGGGTGAGCTGGGTTTCGGTTGCTGTCACTGCTCAGGGCTGCCATGGTAAAAGGAGGTCGCTGGCAGCGCTCGCCGCGCCCCGGGAGCGCGGCAGACAGCGCTGTAGGGCTCCTGAAATGAATGTGTGCAGAGACCTGGGCTAGCTGCCTCTGCCAGTGCGGGAGGGCTGCCGGCTGCTGGGTGCCTCTCTGCCTCTCCTGCCGTTGCTGTTGGCTCTGCTGGGGTCGGGTCAAGTGGTGCTGCCCAACCGCTCAACAGGTAATCTTCTTCCTTTCTTACCACATCGTTCGAAATGCGTGTGCAGAGCCCACCTGTAGCATGCTGGGGCTTTTTAAGGCATGGGGATTAATAGATTGCAACTTGGTAATTGAGAAAGACTGTTTGGGAGTAGGTTAAGGGACAGAAGTTTTTGCCTCGTATGTCCCCGTGCCAGGTGCCACAAAGCCAGGCCTCACCGGGAAGTGTGGAGAGCCATCTCCTGGGTTTGCACCAGTGGACACTGTTTTACAGATGTCAGTAGCTGGGCTGAACAAGATAGCATCAGGCATCGTTCCTCTGCAGAATGACTATCTGAAATGAGAGACCTGTGATTTGTTTTATCATTAGTAAGCACAGATTTCTCCTTTCCCTTTTATTTCCTTTTAAACACCATTGGGTTTTTTCCCGTTGATCTATCTCTGCGGTGCTTGGGGTGATTGCTTTTTGGTGAAAGTGCCTGGACAGACTTCAAAGAGAAAAAAGAATCTTTTAGAAAACATTTGGGTGTTTGGGCAGATTCCCCAAGGGACAATTTTAACAGGCTCATAATGCTAGAGAGACTACAGTCTGCACAGAGGCGTTGCCTCACCCACCTGGCTTGATAGTTTTGGAGTAAGGGCTGGAACTGTCCTGATAATGAATGAGAAGTGTCTTAGAATTCAGGCAGTGGCCTTAAGGCTTGAGGTCCTGAGTTTGGTACAAGGGTTTCCTTGGATAGAGACAGTGAGCTTGGCGCTGTGTCCCCTGCCCACTGGTTTGGGGGTGGGTGAGAAGTGCAGACTGGCTCTGGGGCCCCCCAGCTTCCACTCTGGTGCTGCTCTGGGCCAGGTTCCCAGGGCTTACAGCTTTGGGCCGAACTCGTCCCACGAGCCTTCAGCATCCCGGGGAAGGAGGGTGAGGGTGTGCTTTGCTGCTCAGCAGGATGTGGCTGATGCCAAGCTGTGTTTCTTCAGTTGCGATGGCCTCTCCTTTGTGCTCTCAAACACGACATGGGGGAGGCTGCTGGTGCATTCCTCTCATAATGCCTTGCTCTGTTCTCTGCTGCTGGGGGTTCTTAATGTCACTCTACAAACAGGGATGACTTACCCCTCAGTCCCTCCACCCCACGTTGAAGGAAGTGTTAATACTTCTGTTTTTTCCTAACCTTATAGACAGAAAACATAAAAAGATTGTGTGACTTGCCCAAGTTGAGTTGGGAACAGATTCCCGATCTCTCTTCTTCACTGGTCATGGTATCCAGCAGTGCTTTCCCAGGACTTCCTGTGATGTTTAGCTGCCTCTTTGCTTTGCTAGTTCTGACTATAAGAAAACTGGGGCTTTGGTGGGGTTTGGAAGCTGATGGTGCTGAGGTTGGATTGAGGTGACAACCTTCAGGGAAAGTCCTGTACATGCAGACATGAACATGACCTCAGTGCAAGGCTAGGACTGCATGTGTGACCTGACTCATTCCACAGGCAAGTGCAAAGCCTCACCTTTTTGAGGAAGAAATGGGAATATTTTAGGCTAGCTACAGCAGAGCCATGATGGTATTCCTGTGATAGGTGTTGTATGGATTAGGATGAGCAAGGTTGCCTCTTGGAGCAATAATTGGCTCGGGTATCTGGACAGGGAGCAATAAGTTGGCAGGCATCAGGCAGGATTTGTTCAAGAGAGAGCTCTTGCAGTGCCTTGTTGTTGTGCTGATGCTGGGCAGTCTGGAGCTGGGAAATAGGAAACAGGGACTGTTCATGTCCACAGCATTGCCCGAAACTCAATAATCCACAACCCTTTTCCTATGTTGCTATGCATGTCTCTAATGTTAAATACAAAATTAAGCTTCTGGCATTGTTTCCTGGTAGAAAGGTTTGTAGTCCATAAGCTCCTGTCCCAGCCATCAGCACCTGCCTGCCTTGCAGTCTCTCTCAGAGGAGGCCCAGGCAGGATGGCCTCTGCCTGCCCCACTGGGGTTCTGTCCCCTCAGCCCCATCCCCAGCACAGCTCAGCAGTCAGGGAGCTACCCATGGTTTTGTGAATGAAGAACTGAAACACATGAGGGCACTTCCATTAGGGTTGCACAGAGAGGTCTGAAACAAAGCTGGAAATGTAACCCTGTTGGCAGAGCTACAGAACTTCCCATTTGACCTTGAGTAAGTCCCTAGCACTGACTTGAAGCACGGAAGCCCATATGATTCCTGTAGTTTTTGTTCTCTGTAAGCTTAAATAGTTTGTCTTCTAACCTGGGTATTTTATCTGTCAGGATGCGCTGGAATAGCTTGCTGGTTGAGTTGTTATGGAGCCTGATGCTATTGTTGTTAGACAAGAACTGAATTTTCCCCACTGAACAGTCACTTAGCCCATGTTTCTCATATGCAAAAGGATAAGTTAGTCAAGATGTCCTCATTGAAAAGAGTTTTGAGAGTAAGAATCCTTTTACTCAGAAGCATTGAACTCAGGTTGGAAAGGTTGTAAATACGAATCAAAATGATCACGAGATATGATCACATCCAAGAAACAAACAGGCTGGCTTGTTCAGCCAGGCAAGATGAGGGTGATCAGCTTGATGTGTTTATCTGGTGGAGTGGGTTTAAAAATGGAGGGGAGAGGAATGTTGCAGCTGAAGGACTCTGGTGTTGCAGGTACAAGTGACTATACATGCTCATTTAAAGAAACCAAACCAACAGGCAAGAACTAGGAGACTTTTAAGCATGAGATCAAAGAAGCCTTAGACTTAGCCCCTCAAAGCAGTCAGGGAAATCACCTAGAGATGTTAGTTATGGTTTTGACAAATGATTTATGAGACTATGGCAGTTACCTGCTGTTGCCACAAACTTGATTTAGTAGGCCATAAGTTCCTCATTTTACAGAAAAATCTGGCAGAAAAGGCACATTTACCAGAGTGTTACTGTTGCTGTTCTTTCCTGAGGGAGCTATTCCAGTGCTTGGCTATCCTGCTTTTCTGGTAGAACAGTCCATGGGGAACTGGACCAGCTGTGTTATTTCTTGATCTGTGGCAAGATCTGAAAAGACCTGAGCATTTGATTTCTCGGAAGGTGAAAGTAATTTCTTGTAATGCCAGTGCAGATCGTTATTGCTACAGTTATTGGAATGAGAAGTTTCTCCCTGCCTGGCCTCCTTAGTCCTCTTCTTTAGATGTCTTGACTAACAAAGTCTTTTATCCTCCTCTGCTTCATGCAGGGCTTGGGACAAATTTTTCCTTGCCTCTATTGCCAGAGGGAATGAGGAGTGATCACGTTCAGTAAAGTTACCCAGGGTTTGCTTTGTCACACGTGACAGCAGCACAATGGTGCTGTGCTACCAAGTGGGAGTTGTGCTTGGTGGATAGTTTTTCCTATTATTATAGAGACAGCGACAGAGTTAAGGCTATAATGAAGGGTCTCTTATATTCACACTCCTATTATGCTTTGAAAAGGGCTTTGTGATCTTTTATTTTGTATGTGAGCACTGCAGCCAGAGAATCGTTTTCTGGCACTGTTTGCTGTGAATCATGCCCAGGGTTTGGGGGGTTTTTAGTATGATGTCTCAAGAATCCACACTGTTTCTCCCAAGGACAGAGCCTAAAATTTCCTCCCTGAGGAAACAAACTGGGACGGGGGCTCTGCCATTTAATATATCTGCTCAAGTCAACAGGCTCATTCCCGAGGCTTCCTCTGTAATCTGTGGAAAGGGAAAAGTCCTTCAAGAACACTGTTCAATACTCTATGTTAGGCTACAATTTCACAGCCCCCAGGCTCTCCTGAAAATTTGTTATGGTAGAAAAACTGGCTTTGTACAACTCAGCACCTCAATCCAGATGTAAAGCATTGGCTGTGAGAACTCCTTTTTTCTGCCAGGTTCCTGGAAGTGCATTTGGGACACGAGGTGGTTTCTTTTAGGTGATGTCTCTGCAACACAGAGGCCTCAGTGCTGCCTGAACATGCATTCACACAACTGCACCATTTGCAAAGCTGTATATATGGCTGACACAAGGGTGATTTAAGGCCCACAAATATTTCAATAGGCTTTTTAGACCTCATGCCCTTGTGGACACTATATAGGCCTGGCATTCAGCCCTGCTGGCTCCAATCCCAGCAGGGAGTACGGTGACCCTGGAAGGTGTATGTGATTTTTGGTATACAGGGGGAGTCCATATGGGTTTGGGGTTTTATATGTATACGTGGAAAGCCGTTGTCAGGAAATTTGGAGCAGAATTGCGGTGGGTACTTTTGCTTTGCCTGCATCTTGCATTGAGTCACACAGAGCTTACAAAAGCCCTTAGGGCTGGTGCTTGTGTAGCTTTGCTTGTGTGTTTTTCTTTTCACAGGAGGCTTCTAGAAGTGTGTGCCTTTGGTGGGTGATGGGAAGGTGGAAGAGATGTACGAAGTCACTGCTACCTCCTGGCATACCCTGTGCATTTGTCTGCAGTCCTGCCTACACAAAGCTCACCAGATATGTGAAAGACACTGTAGAATGTATCAGCCTAGCAAAGTTTAGCAAACAATCATTGTGTGAGAGCTGACCTTCTTTGCATCTGGGAAAAAATGAATTCTGTACCCTGTGGTTGCTCTCACTTGAGTAATGACATGCAGAATTTGGATTCAGTGCAGGTTTCAGTTACAGTGAACTCATGAGAGAGGTTGTGTCGATAAGAGCAATGGCTTCAGTGTCTGTCGTGACTGCAAACATTGTGTTGGAATCCACAGTGAAGGTTGGGATCTTGTGGCATCTGTGGCATTGTCCAACCTGCGATGACCAAGCAATAAGTGCAATCTGAAACTGAAAAATAGAATACAAGTACTCAACTCCACCCTCCTATCAACACAGGTCCACACCTCACCTCAGATAAGCAGCTGTAATCTCTTCTCAGGGACCTGTTGGACAATGCTTTCACACTCACCCATTCCTATGGCCATGTCTGTTCCTTTTCCACAGGTGGCTGAGGGAAAGCTCTGGCCCCAGAGGCTTCAGGCCACCTTTGCAGCACTCAGGGCTGCTCCAGCAGCTGATGTGTGCAGCATGAACTGGGGCTTAGACCTGTCTTCTGGAAGAGGGACCTCTCTGCTCCTAGGGCAGTCCAGACCCTGTGCATCTCAGTGACTCTCTCCTGCCTCAGCCAGCCCCAGTTCTGACCAGTAATTGCAGGCACAGGGAACAGCAGCTGGCCAAAGGGCAGTGTATTTGTTGTCATCTTCAGTTAAGGCCCTCTCATCTTTGGAACTTGAACATCTTATCAAACTACAAAGCTCTTGTCACAGTCTGCAAAAGCACAGCTCTTCTCTGAAAGAGACTGCAAGTGTTTCATGCATGTCTCTCAGGGACTTGGTGGCAACTCTGTGTGGCTTGCAAGTACAAAGAAACCTTTTTCCCTTACTGTCTCCCCTCCAGATGCAGCCTGAACTTGGAGACCTGTGCTGTAGTCTTTCCATCACCCTCTGATCAGAGGGTTTGATAGAAAAGCCGTGTGTGCAGCAGCACCTGTGAGCTGGGGCCCAGCAGTGTGCACAAAGGGGCATCCAGGGAGTTCACTAGGCAGGGCTGCTCATGCCTGAACTGGAACTGAACCCAGCTGCTGCCCTCCAGCACTATTTTGAAGAAAAAAGTCACACTCTTCTCTGTGGTGCAGCTGTGCCCTTGCTTGCAGTCCTGCCTTTGTTGCCTCAGGTAGAGCCTGCTGGAGGGACCTGGGGACACAGCAACACTCAAGGCCTGGGGGACAAAGAGCTCTTTAAACTTGCTGTTGTTACCTTTCCCTTAGCAGGTGGAAAAGGAGAAATAAAACAGGTAAAGCAAAGAGCTTAAAAATGTCTCAGGTGGTGGTAGAAGAGCTTCTGTAGGCAGGGCAGAGTAGACCTGAAGTGTCTAGGTGAGGAGGGAAAGGCGAGAGCTTTGCAGAGAAGGTAGAAATGCACAGGTCATCTATATGATCCTTTCCCAAGCATCAAATGAGGCTGCTTTCTCATCTATGCTATTCTGAGCTATTTATTTTGTGGTAAGAACTACTGACAAAAGAGGATTCAGCCAGCACTGCTGGCCTCTGTTCAGACCCCTCATTCCCTGCCATCTTCAGCCCTCCCTCCTGTACAAGAAGGAAAGGAGAGTCCAGGTCTGGGGGTGCTGCAAATGCCTTTTTCAAGCAGATCAGCAAACTGGGAGCTGAACTCAGATCCTTGGGTAGGTTTTGATATACACACAGGCAAGACCAATGACCACCACCTCTTTCAGTGTGCCTGGGATTCAGGTGCCTGCTGACATTCTGGTCAAAGTCACTTCTTCTTCCCAATTCTTCTGAATGCAAGGGGGTCAAGGCTCACAGTCAGACTGAAACCTTCTCTGCCACACATGCCAGAGGAGAAACCTCAAGCAGAAGCAAGAAAAGTCACTGGTTTCCAATGTATCCTCAACAGCTCATGATTTTGGTTATTTCCAAAAGCAAATAAGTCAGATGAGGGCTTATCCCAACCACAGCAGGCACTGGAGCCTGGGGACTGGGAGGATGCTGACTGACAAAGGAGGGGAAAGGTAGGTGCAGGTACCACATGTTCTGTGCCTGGAGCAATCAGCTCCTTTGGCCAAAAGCCTTAGGAAGCTGAGGAATATGCCAGGTAAGAGGATGGTTCTGGAATGTTTATAAAGCAGTTATACTTCTAACAGTCTGTTTGGTCCTGGACTCTTCCAGCTGATAAAAACAATAGCAAGCTGCCATGCCTGATTCTCTCTCACCATTTCAGCATTGTGGATAGAGGAGAATCTGTAACAAGAAAGGGGACAAGTTTTTTCTTTCCTAGGCCATGGAAATGTTGGCTTCTAAACGGCGAACTGTGAAAAGTGCCAACATGAGCAACTCTAGGCCAGAGAATCCCACCTCATCTATGCTGACCGAGGGCCAGAAGAGGAAGAGGGGAAGACCAAAGAAGCAGCCACAGGTGAGGATCCATCATCCTAAGAGGCTGCCTGGGGATGCTCTGGCACCAGCCTGGTAGGATTTGCAGGCAGCCCTGGGAAACAGCTGGCTAAAAAAGAACAGGGGAAGCAGAAGTGTTGTGTGGTAGCTGTTATTGGCACTCAGGGCAGCAGCAGGATGTGAACCCTGGGGAGTCTGTCATTGGCCCCGGAGGTGCCTCAGATGTCACAGGCTGTGACAGTTCAGGCCAGGGAACCTGTGAGAGGAGCTGACCAAATCTCTGTCCTGAGACCAGGCTCTGTTCTATTCTGGAGACTTTCAGGTGCCGTCACCCTGTTTTCCGCACCAATAGTTAGACAGAATGGAGGAGGCCTCATTCCAGGAACCATGTCCAGGGGTCTTGGAACTTACTCATTTCCCCAGCCCAAAAGATAAAGGGGTATGAGTATTGCTGGCCATCTTCTAGTGCTCCTCACAGCTGGTGAAGCAGAGACAACCAGCCACTTAGAGGTCTGGGTGCTATTATTCGGGTAAGACACTCTAGGACACATCAGAAGGAGAAGCTGTAAGTTGTTCCAGGGATCATCCTGCTTAAATGGTTTCTCCTTTTATCCCAGGAGGATACTGTGGAAGCACGGGCAGAGAAGAAACCACGAGGAAGGCCAAAAGGAAGCAAGAAAACGACTGCTGTAACTGGGAAAACAGTAAGAATAGATGGCTTGTGTTCTTTTATGGGGGAGAGAGAAGCTGGCTGTCCCTTCTGGAAGCATTGCTAGAGGGACAAGCAAGGAGGTTTCTCTTAGCTTAAAGATAGGTGAAAGTTGCCTCTAATTCAGCTCAGCTGTAATTGCCACTGTTGGACAAACCAGTTATTGTGGTGTTAGTCCTAACATGCCTCCCAGCCTTCCTGTGTTGCCACTGCCTGTTCAGCAACTTCCTTCCAGCATTACTCCTCCACCACTGCTAAATAAATCACAACCAGTGCAGTCTGGCAGGTGTTTCCTCCTCAGCTATCCTCAGCTTTTGCTTTTTCTACTACTTGTAAGACAAGACTTTATACAAAGGTCTCCCTGGCCAAGTGCAGCATATTGGTCACAGTGCCCAGCAAATATGAGAAATGAAAATATTTCCCCCCTCTTTGTTTTCAATAAAGGTAGAACCTTCTGCTGGCAAGAGGCAAAGAGGGAGGCCTCCCAAGTGGGTGAGTATGGTGTTTAGTCCTTTTCCCCTTCTCCAGTCACACATCCTGGGGAAGTTCCAATTGTGTTTGTTCTTTTCAGACTCTCTTTGTGTCATTGCATTCTTTCAGCCTTGGTGGCCTGGAAATCATTAGGGAAGCTCTGACTGCCTTCCTGATCACCTCTAAGATTCAGCTCCCAAAGAAAGCTGAGAGCCCAGGAGAGCTGCTGTCCTTAATTCAAGACATCCTCCACTTCCATAGTACTTTCCCAGGCTTGGAATGTCAGACCAGACAGGAGTTGTTTTCCTAGGAGTCTTGGAAGACTGAAGTGATTGCTTAGCATGTCAGTTTGTCTCAAAAGAAGAAACTTAAAATGGAGCTAAAAGAGAAATTTGATAAATGTAGAAACTTTGATTTCTGCCAGCAGGAGGCTCTTTTATGCAGCAAACAAAGGATTAGTAAGAATCTGTAGCTGAAAGTAGAAAATTTTAGATGAAAGCTTTTAATCAATAAAGGCATTCAGTCCTTTGGGCAATTAATGGCATGTTGTCTGTCATTAGGAGTGATTAAAAATCCCCACAACAGCCACAAACCATTATTTAGTGTGTATCACAAAAATTGCTAGACCCAAACCTAAGCCCATTTATATGTTATCTTACTTAAATACACTGAGTCAGGAAGTATGGTGTGTTACCAGTGCTCAAAGCAACCTGCTCTTCAAAGAGGAATCCTCAAGCCCTATGGAAAAGCTTCAGAGGCAGAAATGGCTGTGTCTTGGAGACCAAAACCTTACCCAGTGAGTTCTGCTGGTCATTCATGGACTGACAAATCTCAAAGACAAGCAGGAGGAACTAGAATTGTTAATGTTTCAAAATGTGTCATTCTGACATTGGTTAGTGAAGCATTCTGGTGTTTCAGTTCAAAATTCAACAACTGAAGGGGTTTTCTGGGGGGAAAACCAAAGTGGAAGAAAAAGAACAGCTGCTTGGTTTTTAGTTGTTGATAGACAAAATGTGTAGCTGGTCAGGACAGGGAAATACCCTGAAAGAGAGAAAGTATTCTCAAGGATGAAAAAATTTCTCCACAGCTGCATAACGGGCAGATTACTTCCAAATATTGGGCCGTTGGTAATATGGTCATTTATCTTGGTTTCTGACAGTATTCAGAGACACTTAGGAACGTGTGTGGACACTACATGCCCTGGCACATGCTCTTGCTTATTGTTGTAGGAATTAGTGGCAAGTGGATGTGCTGTTGGGGCTGCACAGTCTTGTATAAATAACACTGATCAAAGGCTTTTGCGTTCCATCTACTTTACATATTTGCAACTTTCTCTCTCGATACCTAATTTTATGTGGGGGGTTTTGTTTATTTTTACTGTTCTTCTTTGTAGCCTCAAGCAGTGGTCCAAGCAGGAGCGTGTGAGGAAGAAAGTTCTCAGGGAAGCAGCGACTCGGATTTGAACTCGGCGCCAGCCACACAAGGTTTGAAATTATGTAAACATAATTAACGAGACCAAACTGTGCAGCCATGCTCCTGGCAAACCATGCACGTACCCCCAAAGCTCTGGCACTGGCTGCAGTCATTCTGGTAAATCCTACAAACAGGAGAACTTGGAAGGCTTCCAGGCACATTACAACAGGAGGGATAGCACGTTCCTTCCATCTAATTCAGTTGTGACTGCTTCAGCAGAAGTGGAGGCAGAAAAGAGGAATGGGAAGAGGATCTACATGTTTGTCTTCCCAAGAAGTCGTGTATCTGAGGTTCTGGTCCCTGTTATAGGTGTGGCTCAGGGAACTGTCTGGCCATGTTATGTACAAAGTGGAGACAGCCCATCGTGAATGTCTTGCCTTACTTGAGAAAAAATGATGAGTAGGGGATCCCTTTGTATTTGGGACATCCTAGTATTCTGGAATGATTCCAGCCTGCTTCCATGATAGTCTTGCTCTCTTCTTCCTGGCCTGTGCTCCAAGACAGTGCTCTCTGGCAGGGGTGGCACTAGCAGGGGTGCATCAGCAGCATAGAGAATGATGGCACTGGCCAGTTTATCTAAGCCTCTCTGAGAGGAGATCCCAGATAACTGTTATCACTGCTGTAGGAAGGTACAGATTCACCACCCAGAGCCCCAGCCTCACCTCAGCCCTGGGAAAGAACAACTCCAAGTTCAGCCTGTATCATTCAGGGCTGTTTCCAGGAAAACTTGTTTGAGTCCTGCCTTCAGAGATCCTCCAAGGAAGCCATTCATTAAATGTTTGCCCTTGAGGGGAAGGGGCCAGCAGCCCAGGAGAGGCAGATGTTGCCTCGGTTTGCCCCATGTTCAGCGCAGCCGCTCCCTCCTCCCACTGCCGTTGGGGCCGTGCGTGCGAAGGGAGCGAACCCAGTCTCGGGTTCTTAGAAGGTCCCTGGAAATGCCACACGATTAAATGCCACAGGAGTTAACCTCAGTTGCTCAATTAAGTTTCCTCTGGGGCTGCTGCTCCCATATCACTTCCTGCCACGGAGTCGTGCGATGACATCAACGGAGCCGCAGGCCCTGGGGTGATGAGCTCACCTCCGACCCGGCCGTGGGGCGCATCTGAGCATCGCCCCAAACCACAGCACTGCGGGCACTTTCTTCTTCCTTTCAGTTTGAGTGGGACCGAGACCGGTGACAGGAGGAATCTGTTTCCCTCCCGTTGCAGTGAGGTAGAAGCAGATGTGCCAGGATAAGCGGATGCTGCGGTCAGTGGAGACAGCCGTGCAGCACATGATAGCACAGCCCAAACCTGTGCGTGCTTAGTGCTGGGCATGGAGAGGGGAGTTTTGCTGTTGGGGAAGGTGGGCACTTCAGCCAAAAAAAAAACAAACCCCAAAAAAACCAAACCAAAAAACAAACAAAAAACCCAAAAAACAAAAACAAAAAAAACACCAAAAAAAAAAAAAACCAGCTAGGAAATCAGTGGGAATAAGCATGTGGGGAATGAAACCTGGCAATCCTCTGGAAAACTTCTTAATAGTTGTTACTTGCTCAGGAACTTGAGGTGGAATGGTAATCCTGGCTTAAAACCTCTGACTGAAAGGGAAAGCTTGCTGTTCTGACTTACTGGAAGCTATAGATCCTGGGGCTTGTTTGCAAGCACAAGGCAGCTGTAGCAGCTTCCAGACAGGTAGTTTCTGGATTAACCCAGTCTGGGTTTAACTTAGATGTTATGTGCTTGCAAATTTTTGTGCTACTTGTGCAGGAGGCTGCAGCTCTGAGACTTCTTCGCAGGAGCCACTTAATGATCTTCTGCCACAGGGAGAGCCAGAGCTTTGGTCATTGAGGGGTTCACTGGTTTGCTTTTTCCTTCCAGGTGAGGATTTTTGAGGCTCTGTACTAGGGAGGGCAGAGGAGCATACACATGCTTGCCCATCCTGCAGGTTGTACACTGAACAGCTCTGAGTGGGAAAGAGATCTGCCCTGGACTTCATGTCTGCAGCATTAAGATGAATTGCTGAAATAAACACTGACTGAGTCCCTGCCTTTCAGTCAGTCTGTTATGAGGGAAATCAAGAAACAGGAGCTGAATTAGAAATACGCAAGATTTGCAAGCCTGCTACAGGGCAGAGCTGTTTTAATGCTAGTTGTACTTTTTCCCATGGCTGTTGGCTGGGGATCTAGCTCTGTTTTTCCCAAGGCATTTGTTATGGATGACTCCACATCATCCAGGAGCAGGCAGGAGTTTGTTAATGGATCAGGCCCTATTGTGTTGCTACCTGCAGATGCTGCCAATCACAACTCTAGTGTTAATGTTTTGTTTGCCCAGGTCAAGAAGCATTTGTCTTCTTTTCCATGAGTACCACTGCCAAAGGATTGAACCTTATTGCCTAGCCTCCAAAAGAGCAGCTGCAGTTTTTCCCAATAACCTGCTTGGCCAATAGCATGTAGGTGTGGGAGTTCCAGTGCAAAGCCAAAAGCAGCCTTGGAATCGTGCTCCTCTTTGTCTGTTTTTGCTTCCCTGTGTTGTTCTCTGTACGCTGAGAGATGGAGCAGCTGCAAACTTGTTTGTCTCACTTTGTTCCTTTACTCAGCTCTCCTGAAAGCCAGGGGTTAGCCACAGATCAGAGCAAGCCTGTGTGGCCAGAAACAGTCCCCATTCTGAGGCAACTTTCCAGCCTTCTGTGCATCCACTTTCCTGGTGTTTGACGTTGGGTGGGGCACTTCTGGTGCTTTGTGTCTCATGAGGATCCTGGGAAATACATAACTGCTCTCAGCAGAGGCTGATGGGGGAGTGTTTGCATGGCAGAAACCAGACAGTTCAACAGGGGCTGTGGCTTCTGGGTGTGAGGAGCTCCAGTTCGCCTGGAGCTGCTACAGGAGCAATGGGAATGTTGTTGTGAGACCTTCAGTTGTTTGGGAGTGGATCCTTGTCACCTTTTAACCTTGCACTGGCCCTGTAAGGGACACTGGGGCAGCAAGGCTGGACCCAGAGCTCTAACCCTCTCTCTCCCATGATCTTTCCCTTTAGGCATCACTGGAAAAGATGGTTCCAGGTCTGGCAAAACTGCTGGTCTTAAGAGATCCCTGAGTACCTCCTCTGCCACAGCTGAGTAGTGTGCCACCTGTTCAGGTTAGCAGTATTCCTCTGGGAATGTATACAAAGTACTTCTCTTAGAATGTTTGAAAAAAAATCTAGTCTTTCTACCTCTTAATGCTATGTTGGGAAGCCACGGTAGAAAACATGTCTCCACAAAAATACAAGTGCTCAAAGAGAACAAGCAGAATTCCACACCATTAAGAAGCTACTATGTGTAGTTGAAATCTCAATCCATAGCTTCAGCTTCCATGTTTATGCAGACTTAGAATGGAAGACAATGAATATGAAGGATGGGCGGAATTCCAGCCAGGATTTCACACTGGATTACTTGGATTGTCTTTTTTGAAATGTTAAATACTTCTTATTTTTCATATTGTTAGTTACCTTTTCTGTGTAGCCAAATCCTACCTCTAAGCAAATGCATTTCAGGTGTTTTTTTAAACTCAGGCAGTTCTAGTGTGACTTGGCCCAAAATAAGAGGCCATTACAGTTGGTCAAAACACAGAAGATCAATGAGGTTTGTTATCTAGCAAAGTTTGGAAGTTTCTCATAAATGTTTCCGGTGAAGGTATAGTGTTGACAACTTGCAAATTAGCCTTGAAGTTTGTATTAAATAAAGGTATTAAACACAAGCCCCTTGGACTTCTGCTTTGCCTCCTTGTGCAACAGCCTCGGCACACACATGCACATCACAGCCAAGGTGAGTGGCTCTTGAACTGGAGTTTTGGGGATTATAAAACAAGATTTGGTCATTCAGGAGCACCCACAGACTGATATGAAAACAAGAAATAATGAGCAGGAGGAGTCACACAGGGAGAACAGAAAGACCCTTAAGCCCAAATATGGGTACCTCGTTCCATCCTCTCGTATATCTTGGGAGTTTGATTGGAACACAAACCAATTCTGCTTCATCTGTACATCCAGAAGTCTCCACAGTCATGTTTCTTTCTCCCCCACATTGTTCTGTGGGCTATACAGGTATTTAGCTTTTCAGACAATTAATTCTGCTCCTCTGCATTGCCTCCTCAGTTAATCTGACACGTTTCCTAACTAGTGCCAAGTTTTGGGGCTGGAGGCCAGAAGATGAGGCAGAAGGAAACTTGAAATACACCAACAATGTCATCGCAGAGCTCCCACTGCTGCCTGTTCTATTCTCCTCAGTGTGGGCAGAGCTGCAGGTGAGCTGAAGAACCCTTAGTTTGTGCAGGAATTCAGCTGGTTAAAGGATAATATGGCAAATGGACAAGTGGGAATTTGTCTTTTTGTACTCTGGATGCCCAGGACTGGCCCAGCTGGAACCTCCTGCTCTCCCAACTACTCCACCAAGCCTTCCTGAAGAGGTCTGAGTTTCTGTGCTGTAGAACACCAAACCTTGACCCCTGCACAGCCCCTTCTTCCAAGTTTTTCTCACTTGGTTCAGATTTTGAAAGAGTAGGGGAATTCACTGCACACAAATTACCAACAGATAGCAAGGATACACTCCAGCAATTTTCTGTGGAAAATGCAAATGACGGGGGAAAAAGACAATCACAGTAGATTTTCATGTAAATAGTTTAATTTTATTTCAATGCTTAAAACACAGAAACACTTGAATTAAATTACATCATAATGCTTCTGCTAAATTGTATATACACTTCCAAGAACTGAGAGAGGAGGCGCTATGGAACTAAAAGAATACTCCAGTACAAGCCCAGCAGATACCCACAATATTCTTTTAGTCTTATTATCTGTACTTCTTTAACCTAAGGGCAGTCATCACAGGACAAAGCCTACCATCACAGGAAGAATGGCTGTAGAGAATTCCTTTGCAGGTGTGTTTGTTGAACAAGATTTATCTCAGTATTAACATGGACCAAGGTGCAGTTTTTGCACCTGAGCTGGCGCGTGCCCTGCTGGGCAGCTCCCTGGGCAGCACATGAAGCTGCGGAAAGAGCACTAAGTGGGCTGTTGGATTGAGGAAACAGCTCATTTTACACTTGCCTTGAGTTTAAAACAACCAGTGAAGCTCCAATCCTAAGCCTTCTAGGGGAAACGCTGCGATTTAGGATGTCCATGCAGCCCTGGCTGCTCCTTGAATCTCTGTCCTGCTACAGAATATGGGAATGTGACAGGCAGCACCATGCCAGCTCTTGAAGGGAGAAATCGGATGTCCCAGTGGCAGTCCACTCTCACTGAACACTTGGAGATGGTAAGTGTGTGTATATGGAGGGATGTTTGTTTCTCAGCTGGTCATAACCTCTGGGAAGACCCACAGACAGAGTCCAAATTCAGGATCTGATCTGGATTACACTGAATATTTGTATCCATGCTCCTTCCTTCTACCAGCACCCCTGGAGACAAACAGCAGCAGCCCAGGAGTGCCTCCTGCCAGATCTCCTGGCTGTGAAGGAGGGGCTGCTTTCCACACTCTCAGCCCTAATATACTCCCAGAACTCCCTAGTTTTACAAAGACGGCAGGATAATGAAAAATTGAAGCAACTTAGCTCTGCAAAGCTGCCATAAGGGAAGCTGTGTCAGTGAAGGAGGGAGAGCTGGTAAGGAGCTGTGCCCTGCAGGGGTCAGTGGCACATGCCCAGGAAAGAGCCTGCATTTAACAAATATGGAAAAAACAATCACAGTGGGGAAGGAAAAAAAAATATGTGGGAGAACAAAAACTCTAATTTGCAGGTCCAAACTTGCAGCACAGCACATGATACCTGAATTGCCACTCTGAAACATCCCCTTTCCTTTGAGCAGAGCTTTGGATCTGCATTAAAATTTTGGCCTGCCCTGATTCCCTTTTGACTGTGGATGGAGTGTAATCTGATTGACAAATGCATGTACCAGAAAAAGATCAGGAGGTGACCAGTGCAGGGCTGGGCACTGCTGCTGACCCCTGGCTGCTGTGTTGCTCTGCAGCACTTGGGGCTCTGCAGAAGACAGAGCCTACACTGCACTGCCACGTGCCAAGGTGGCCCCTTTGCACCCTCTTCCTCCTGCAGCCCTCAAGGACACACGGGCAGAGAGATGCTACAGGGAAACTCCTGGCTTACCTGTCTAGTCCCACCTACCTGTTACTAGCAGGTGACATGAGCAGAGACTAACACAAAGCTCTGTGTTCCCTTCAGCAGGAGGAAGAGAAGACTCTGACTGCAGCTCCTGGCACGTAAGGAAGTACAAACCAGCTGTTAGTCACCGCTGGGGGCAGACCTGGGGCTGTTGTAAGGTTGAGCCAATACTTGTTTTTTGTTATTTAAAAGAAAATATTTCAAGGCTTAATCTTTTTTTTTCTTCTGGATAACATTCTGCCCTGTAGAAACTTCCCTGAGCCAAAGCAGGAGGGATACGTGGTATTTGAAAACCAGTTCTACTCGACTCCTCTTTGTGGCCCAAGCACTGGTATTCCAAATTCAGCAGTCAGACACTGACAGTCCCTGTCTCTAGCTGTGTGAATCCCCCTCTGTCTGTACACTAGCCCTAATTTGGGATATTCAGCCACTTCCTCACTTAAGATGCAATTGGCCAAATGTTCACTGCTTCACTTTTTAAAGCTAGTGAATCCCCCATGCTTCAACATCACCCTGAGTGCTTGTTTATCAGCAGCCCACACACGACAGGGGAGATAATCCTGTGGTGTGTGTTTTTCCCTGGTGTGCCCCAGCTCACCACTCAGCCAGGGCAGTCAGCCCTCCTTGCTCAAAGGGTCTTTGCCACCAATGACCCCCAACCTGCTCCCAGAACCTGCCAGAGCTGTGGTCACTGCACAGAGAGGCTCATCCGTCACTTTCCTTGGGGCCTGGTGACACAAAGCCAATGGGGAAGGCATCTGAAAGGTGGACCTCTCCTCCTTCCCTGACCCAGAGAGTGCACACATGTGCTCTGACAGGTTAATCTACACAAAGCAGGCGCTGTTCCAAAGCACAAAGCCTGGGAGATGGAATCAGTCAGCGCCAGCCCAGAAACTGGAGCTCAGGACCTTTCACTGGGAACAGACACACCAAAAAATCACCCCTGTCCTCACAAAGGGTTTGCTTCCCAGAGGGATGGCAGTTCCCGTGCCCGTTTGTAACACAAACCACCGGGGTGACCGCTGGGCTCAGTGGATCAGCCATGCTTGTGGGAAGTCACTGCTCTCTTGGCTTCACCCTCGTGGGTGCGGTCCCAGCGCAGGGGCAGGTGCTGGTCATGCGCTGATGGCGTTGGCCACGTCGGTGAACACGAGGCGGCTGGGTCTCTGCAGGGCTCCTTGGCTCACCAGCAGCACCTGCAAGGGGGCAGGGAGAGCTCTGGGAGCACCAGCACGGCTGCCTCTGGCTGGCACTGCTGGCCTCTGGCTGGCACTGCTGGCACAGACCCACCCCGCCAGGGGAGACTGCCTGGCTAACAAGGCAGTAATGAGGCTGTCGCAGGGAAATACAATGGGCTAGAGAGTAAGTCAGCACATCCACACCAGTTTAAAATCCCCACATCATTGGATTACTGGGTCTCCCTATTTATATATACAAGGCAGTGTGAAAGGACTTGACACATCAAGAAGGCCTGGAAACCTGCCATTGCCTCAGCTAGGGCTGTTGTTTTAGACTCTCCCTCTCTTATTATGTTAAGCCTTTAAACTCTTTTATTTTCCAAGCAGAGGTATCTGCGTTGGCAAGCTCTGGAGGGATCTGAGGTATCCTGCTGGCCAGTCCCTGTATAGGAAGGATCTGCTTTTACTGTACTAAGGTTAACTCTGGCTTTATAATTCCCCCCTTTACTAACTGCAGGGAAGTCCTCTGTGTGGACTAATAGAGGGATCTGATGTTTTGCCAGTATGTGATACTCTAAGGATAAGATCTTTTGCTTTAATACAACACATTTCTTGCTTTCCCAAACTAGCACAGTCCATATGTTGGCTGCCTTTTATATTCCACACGTCTCCTTTGGACTCTTTAGAAGGCTGGGTAAAGTCAAGGTAAATATTTTACAATTACAGTTGTATTTATTATGTCCTTTTCCCCTTTCTGCCCACACCAAGCTTGCCACAGATTATCTGAAGGTGTAAAGTGTGTGGAAACTGCGAATTATTTGGGAGAACTCCTGCTCCTGGAGAGGAAAATCAGGGAAAGACATGGGCAACACAGAGCAACTGGTGAGGAATTCAAGAAAGGAGGGGCTGTGTCACTGGCTGAGACAGAGCTGTTCCAACCATCCCTGCTGGCTTTGTCTTTCAGAAAGGATTTTTGTGTGGTGGAGGTGACAAAGGAAACAGAAAACACTGTGAAGTTGGCTTCAAGTCATGGTGAGAAACCCTTCTTCCCTATTCTTCCTACCTCCTGGTACACTGGGAAGGAGATAGCCTCTTGTCAAAGATCCACTTGGACCACTAGTCAAAAACAACTGGCCAAGGTATCAAGCTCTTTCCTAACTCACAGATGCAGTCAGTCAGTGGTCTGTGAGGACTCAGGAATTTCTCAGCACACTGCACACCTTTGAACATTCAGAAGTGGTCAAAGCAAAGCCTTCTTCCCCTCTCCCCACACTCAGAAGAGAACCCTGCTCCCTCTGGTGCAAAGCTGGCCTGGAGGTGCTGACAAGCCCAGATCTGCCATGTCCCAGCAGTGTGCAGGCTCTCCTGCCTGTGTTCTTCAGGGCTTTTAGCACACTTGTTCCACACTTGGATCCTTAGGCAAAGTAGGGGTAGCCTAGAATAGGCTGGAAATTACTTGTTTTTCAGGCCCAGGGCAAAGGAGCCTTAGTGCTTGTGGGCATTGAAGCCCTGTCTCCCAGAAAATTACATTCATCCTCCTGCTGCCTTGTGGTGCCCTGGGTGGTAAACTGTACTAAACTCACCCTTAATTACTCAAGTTGTGCCCTTTTCTTGCTCCTAGTTAAGTAGAACCAGCACTTTGTTCTAGTTGCCTGACTCTTCAGTCCATCCTAAGCACTCCAAAAAGCTCAAGTCCCTATCTCCAGGGCTGGCAGAGAGGGTGAAGCCCTCCTGAGGTCTTACATGGGTTTCTTCATTCACAAAACCCCTCTGGTGCTGTAAGAACAGCAGTGCAGGTACCAGTGGCTGTACTAACATTCCTACCTTGCTCTGTGATGCCTGGGAAGATGCAGCATCTCGCCCATGTTCCAACAGCTCCTGCTCCAGTTCATCCTGTTCCTCAGTGGGATCAAAGTTGTACATGGGCATGAGCTGGTGCCGTAGCTTCTCCAACCTGCCCACGGGAGGGGAGGAAAAGGGTTGGTTGAGAAGGACGGGTGCTCAGGCTGCCTTCCCCACCCCACTGAGGCTTTCTGCAGGCTGCTTCTCCTGCTGCACAGGGATCCTGCTCCTCTGGCTCCCGCTGCATCAGGGCTGTGTCCTGTCCTGCAGTGATGAGGGTAAGAACCCACTACACTCAGCTGGCAGGAGTGGAAGACACCCAGAGTGCAGTTACAGGGATTAACTGCCACCACTAATCTATGCTGGCAGGCACTACACACAGAGGAATCAGACAGGGATTTACGTTCCCACAGACCTTAAATGATCAAGCACAAAAGAGCCAGTGGAACATACTGGCTGGACATTTTGTGACTTCTCCCCTTGTCCCTCTGCCCCTAATAGCCTGTCCTGCCATTGTCACACTGTCTGCCAGAAGCAGTCTACTTTGAGCTCCAGTGACCTAATAGTACTTTAACTCTGGGGCTCAAGTACATAAAAATAAATAGAAAATAATAAACAATTAGTAGAGAATAGAAAAGAGAGAGATTCTCACAGAAAGCTGATGCCTGTGGACAGACTGTTCTTACGCTGGTATCATTGCTCCAAGGGGTCTCCCTAAATACTGGGCAGTTCAGAGATGGATGATGGATGGATGGGCATGGTCCTGGGAAAACACTGAGCCCTGCCTTAGGCTGTAGCTGAGTTTTGGGGGGTGGTGGAGTGAAACACACAAGCAGTTACTGGCAGTGTCACCACAAACATCTATTCTGGCCAGTGTGAGGATGACACATTCTTTCCCTGCCTCTGTATGGGTTTGCCAGAACAACCATTATCTCCAAAATAGCGTGGCCAGCAGGACCAGGGCAGTGATCCTTCCCCTGTGCTCTGCATTGGTGAGGCCACACCTTGAGTGTTGTGTTCAGTTCTGGGCCCCTCAGTTCAGGAAAGATATTGAGGTGCTGGCGCGGGTCCAGAGAAGAGCAACAAGGCTGGTGAAGGGACTGGAACACAAGTCCTATGGGGAGAGGCTCAGGGAGCTGGGGGTGTTTAGTCTGGAGAAGAGAAGGCTCAGGGGTGACCTCATCACTCTCTACAACCACCTTAAGGGAGTTATAGCCAGGTGGGGGTTGGTCTCTTCTCCCAGGCAGTCAGCAATAGGACAAGGGGGCACGGGCTTAAGCTCTCCCAGGGGAAATTTAAGTTGGATATTAGAAAAAAATTCTTTACAGAGAGAGTAATCAGGCATTGGAATGGCCTGCCCAGAGAGGTGGTGGATTCACCATCTCTGGAGGTTTTTAAACTGAGATTGGACGTGGCACTCAGTGCCAAGATCTAGTAAACTGACTGGAGTTGGACCAAGGGTTGGACTTGATGATCTCTGAGGTCTTTTCCAACCCAATCAATTCTATGATTCTATGATTCCAGCAGTGCTACTTTCACAGGACAAGCATTAGCTGCTCCTGTGGCAGTACCCAGACCTGAGCTTGGGTCAGACTTGGAAATCTTACAGTGGGCAGCAGCTCTTCTTGAAAGTCTGTGGCCTGGCCAGGCCTGCTCCAAGGAGTCAGGCAGGGAGGAGGTACCACAGCTAATGGATGTCCTGCTGTCAGAAACAGAAGAAATAAGTCATGTGTCTCCCTGCAAGCTCCTCTCCTCTCTACTTTCAGCCAGGAGCTTGGCAAGGAAATTAAGATCCTAAGTCTTGGGCTACAGAGCTGCACCTCTGCACTATGCTGCTGCCAGTTGCTGTAACTGTCTGGGCTGTTGGAAAACACAGGGATCAGAGAATGGCAGAAACCTGAGATTCATACCTTTCAGGAGAGTTCCCAGCCTCTTTATACACCCAAAACTCTCTTCTCCTTTGGTGCCTCTCACAGATGAAGCATGAAGGGTCTGCAGGATCCCTAATCTCCTCCTGCTCAACCTAATTTTCCTTCTAAAGCTGCGGAAGAGTCTTTGAAGTTCTGATGTCAGAGGATGGGCCAGTACCAGGAGTGCAGTGTCACACACAGATGGTTCCTGCAGCCTTGTTCTCATATACTCTCCCTGTCTCCCTGTGTCCCTCCAAGCTCACTCTGGATTTTGAAGCACCGCATTCCCTTCAGTCAACAACAGACATTACTTACCTCTTCCTCTTCCTGATATACAGAACCTGAGGGAGAAAGAGAACCATCATTACAACAGTCCTGGCAGGATGGGGAACAGCTGAGAAGCGCAACTTTGGGCACAGGGCACACAGAAAAGAGGTATAGAAGGTGGTGTAACTGTGCACCAAAGCAGGGGGAAGGGAGAAGTGACAATTGAAAATGAAATTTCATATGCATCGATGTGAGCTCGGCAGCACATCGTGTCTGACACTAAATGCTCGAGTGGCCTGTTATTAGGTCTGTTAGTACAAGTAAGAGTATTAGGTGTATTATTAAGTAGATTTGTGTGGCTGCAGGACATTTGTTGCAATTTAAGAGTGGATGGTAAAGATTCCCTTTGTGTTTTTCATCTGCAGAAGTGCTGCTACCCCCTCCCCAGTAGAAAGGGAAGAAGCAAAGAGGGCATGCTCAGGGACTTGCCTCGGTCAGCCGGCACGAGCGGCTGCGCTGGGAAGGAAGGGAGGCTTTGGGCCTCCACAGCCTTGTGCTGGGAACTACGGACGCTGGATGCTGCTCTTGGGAACTTAGGACCGTTTCCAGGACAATGTTTCCAGGTTTTCTTAGGGGCTTTTGGACAAACTCCTCCCAGGGCCTGCAATGAAATTTTGCAGTAGGCTCCTCTGCTGGTTGTGTTAGTGAAGCCCTTCCTCATACAAGGAATGGGAGCTGGCTGCTACCTTCTGTTCTGTCGGCAGGGAAATGATCTGGTTATACTCCTAAAGAACTGCAGCACTTGCAGTGCCCCTCTTGGGCCCGGAACTGTGGTTTCCAAAGGTTTCTACCCACAGCATTAATTGCAAGGTTAGTGACACAGCAAACCCCAAGGACTGATGCCCAGCAAGCACAACCTTGGACATGCAGTCCAGAGTGAGTCTCGCTAGGATGGATTCAGGCCACTTTAATTCAAAAACAACTGCCCTGTGTCCACAGGGGAGATTAACATGGTTTCAACAGTCTGCTTTAAAAGTTAATTTGGATGAACTTTCTTGAGGGGCCCCAGTGTTCACGACGTTTAAATCAATGCATCTGTTTCAGGTAACAAGTCAGAACAGAATCTGCTTTGTGTTCTTTTAATTGAACTTCCTATTGCTATTAAAAATGAACACTGATACTGCATAAGGCTCCTTCTAGGCCTGCTGAGCATCCCATTTGGAGACCTCAGGGAGACTCCAAAAATATTGGAGCAAGGCTTTAAAAAGCAAGGGATCTCAGGACATATCAGTTCCCAGCAGTTTAGGGTAAGCCTTTTGTAGAATACAAATAAATTATTCAACCCAAATCAATCCTAGAACCCCCTCCCACCCTCCACCCTGAAGACACAGGATTATTTAGTTGGGCTCACTTACCATAGCTACAGCCAACCCAATCACAGTAATGATCCCCAAGGACAGCAGCATTGTGCTCATGCCAGCTCCAGTGCTGGCCACATCTGGGAATTTGGTGCTGTTGAAACTGGTAGTCTCAGGGCTTACAGTGGCTGTTTCTGATACAGTCACATCCAGAGCAGTCCCTGGGTCCGGCTTGGCCGTGGTGGGGGTGCTGTGATACAAGTCATGCACAGAGGGTGAGCTGTAACTCATCCTGGCAGCTCTTGGTAGCTCCCTTCACCCAGCTGTTGTCCTCACCCATCAGCTACAGCAGTGCAGAGCTGCCCTTCGCATGGAGGACCATCACATGAGACCTGTCCTGTAGCGCCACCACTGGTGGGTTTTCTTCACAGGAACCACACTGGATTCTGCCTACGACAGAATGAGAACAGATGAACAGTGCAGAGCTCTTGGAGACAGGAACAACCTCTTCCACAGTTCCCCAACTCACCAGCACAGTTTTTCACTCAAAATAAGAAAAACATTTTTTGGAGGTACTGACAGCCCCCAATGTCATGCCTGATTCACTCCAAGTCAGCAGTAACTCTCCCCTCCCTGCTTCAGCTCTGCCTCTGCAGGCACTTGGCAGATCCATGTGGGTGGGAACAACCTCAGAACCCTTTGTCTTTGGTCTGCCCCAGCCTGAACCAGGTGATCTCTATCCACCCTGGGAGACACAGCATTTTCCTACCTCTGTCTCTTGGAAGTTTTTGTAAAGTTACATGGATGCCTTTATCAGTGGGAATGTATCCAATAAAATGGCACTCAGCTGTGAGCCATCCATATCTCAGGATGCTTTTTACTGAATCCAAAGTAGGAGTTCCCTGTTGTGGTATTCACTGGTGACAAGCTTAGTCATGCACTGGTAATTATCAATATTAATTTTAAAGTTAGTCCAATTTTGGATTGGAGTTGTGAAATTTGATAGATCTATTCATGCTGAGAACATTAAAGGCCTTAATTGCTTCATGCTTCCATTGTGCAAATGATCAGGAGTTGCAAAATGCTGTGGGATGAGCCTGTGGGAAATATTTGCACACTTTGTTTATAAAACCACTGTATATAATGTTAGTTCATCAACTGCTTCATGAAAATGCAGCTACCTCTGGAGCAGAGCTGACCCCAAGAAGTACTGTAGCAGTTCCCTGGTAGCTCCTCTGCAGTTTAACAGACATTACATCTGTGGGCTGGAATGCAGCCGGGACAGAGGGGTTAATGAGCTCTGAATAGAAAAAGATGTGCCTGCAAAGAGAAATGAGCCATTGTTCTGCTCCATTCTGTTCTATTCCAGGCAAGGTTACTGTGCAGTTCCTATACAGAGATGCCTCACTGCTGCCCACAACTGCATTTAACAGCGTGATTAACATCTGCCACTAACAACCAAAGCAGAGACATCCCACCAGGAAAGCAGCACTGGGCTGCCCTGTGGTCAGGCAGCAGCGGGAGGAGCCACCTTGACTTCTGCGTCTCCCCGAGCAGGTAAATATCTTGCTACACATGCAGGGCTTGTCCCGCAGCTCCCTGGGAACAACTTTGTGATGCAGAGAGGGATTTTCAGGTTCCTGGGAGACTGTGGGAGTTGTCAAACTCCCAGGAGTTTCTAGAGAAATGTGAAGAACAGCAGTTCTGGTCTGGTCCCTCCAAAGATCCTGCTGAGTCACGAGTTTATTGCAGCTGAAAGGGACCGTGTCCTTCACTGACCACCAGACCATCAAGCCTGCTTTAAACCATGGGCCACCTGGACTTCCCCCAGCCATCCCTGACCATGGCTGAGCTCAGGTGTAATGGACACTCGGATGGCAAATTTGAAGTCACAGTGTCACAACAGCAGCTACAGCTCAGCAGGGCAAGGGGAGGAACTATGGAGCAAATCAAGCAGCTGCTCAGACAGAATCCATTAATTTGTGCTATTCAGGGAAACTCTCCATGATCATGATACCTACTTTTAAAAAAGCCGCTACCAAGGAAATAAAAAGTGAGAAAAGTGAATGGAGTGAAGCAGGCTCAAGGGTTTTGGAGAGTATGGCTCTTGATCATGAAAAGCTCCCAAATTTTAGAAACAAAATGGGTTAGGCCTTCAGCTCAATGTGGTGTCAGTTTTGGAAAACCAAAAAAGTTAGGCTAGGTTAAAAGGAGCCAGCTGAAAATCTGGTCTAGTGAGAACAGGGGCTCTTGTTCGTGCTCACAGGGTCCTGCTCATGCTGAAGGATTCCCAAGCTCTAAAAGCAGTCCTGTATGAAAGTTTTCTGACCTGGCTTAGACAGCCAGATCCAGGTCCAGATGGGGATATTTCTTTTCCCAAGCCCCTTGTGGTCCAGGTTGCAGAGGGCCAGACAGGGAGGCTGAGTGCAAAGATGACCAAGGGCCCACAGCTTACACGGCTGAGCTGGGGGTGGATGATCTTTCCCACCACCTTCCTCTCCCAGTTGTCACTGGAGTGCTAGAAGTTTGATTTGCAGGCTGGGCACGCTCCAAGTCTGTGATGGCTTTAGTGCCAGGGACAGATACTACCTATCAGTGGGAGGATTCAGCACAGTCCGTGCACAAATAGAAGAGGACCCAGATCCTCAGCTGCTGCGAGCTGGCATCACTCCAGTGCCTGCACCAGCAGGGCTCCTCACACAGCCAGCACTGCTCTGTGCTCAGCTCTGCTGGCTCTGGCAGTAAGGAGAACGCAGTTGTTTTGCTTCTAAACCAGCATTTCTGAACGATCTCTGATGGGTCATGCAGTGGCCAACACTTCGAGATGCAGAACATTGTTTGGGGCAGGAGTTTGAGGATTTTCTGAGTCTTAGTTTTAGTCTCTCTGTGCCGCCGTGACATTTCGGCTGGGACAGGAATAGAGGTTTGTGTCACAGGGACGAGGATGGGTCACGGGGTCGCTGGGTGAAGAAGGCAACTAAACTCCAGTGTTTTGCCTGCATTACTTCACCAAGCTGAAGTGTCTCTAGTAATTCAGCAACGCAAGCGGCATCGGGTTGCTCTTGGCAACGGGATGTGGCTTCCCAGAGAGTGAACTTCTGGCTTCCCCTACCTCTGCTCCGGGGCAGGGGGGACGCCGGGACCGCCTGTGCCCGCTGTCCCGGGGCCCCTCCGCTGTCACCCCCGGCTGTCCCAGAGGACACGGCCCCATCCTAGCCTGGCCCCGGCGCGGGGACCCTCCCCGACAATGTCACCACTCCTCTGCCCCGGCACTGACCCCGCTCGCCCTGTCCCCGTCCCTGTCGCTGCGCGGGCAGTGCCGCCCCACAGCTGCCGCTCCCCGCGGGACGACACTCCCTCCCCATCCCGAGGACAAGTTTCCAGGCGGATAACGGGTCGCACGGCCCTTCCCGCTGCCCGGGCCGTGCCGGCTCAGCCCGGCGCTCTCAGCCGGCTCCCCGCGCGGTGCTGCTGCCACCGCCGCTCCGCCGGGCCGGGCCGGGGCTCAGCGGGGCCGAGTGGCCGCAGCGGCCCCGCTACACCCAAGGGCCGGGCCGGGGCTGCCGGACCCCCCCGCAGCGCGGTGCGACCCAGCCCAGCCCGCCCCTGG
>VWZG01008029.1:244204-338393 GCA_013396735.1 Grallaria varia | reverse complement strand
AGGGACCCCCCCCCTCAGGCCTTGGTTGGGCTTTTCGTGTGCAGGGATTGCCGAGAGACTGGGAGAGCGGCCGCAGTCCGGGCCCGGCGGGGCTCTGAGGGGCAGCTCCGAGCTCCCCGTCCCGGTGCGGCCGCGGGGCCGGCTCAGCCCCAGGCTGGCCCGCGGTGGAAGGGGCTGTGCCCTGTGCGAGCTCCTGCACCAGCCCGTGGGAGTGGGGCAGCGCCGAGCGTGGGACTGGCCGAGCCTTTCCGCAGCCACCAGTGCACGTGGGGGACTGCGGGGAGTGGGCAACTACGGGCTGAAGGGACTAAACCACGGAACCGCAGGGGAAAGGAGAAAATTATTCCCCACCTGTGTGCAAACAGGTATTTGTACCAAGAAGTAGCATGCAGGGACCTCACATCAGTAGCTGGCCTTCTATATTAAAAGCTGCAAGGCAGCCACTGGAGAGGGTCTAGAGGAGGCCACAAAGGTGATGAGGGGTCTGGAGCATCTCTGTTACTAGGAGAGACTGTGGGAGCTGGGCCTGTTTAGTCTGGAGAAGAGAAAACGGAGAGGGGATCTCATTCATGCATATAAATAGCTCAAAGGTGGGTGCCAAGAGGATGATGCTAGACTCTCTTCCAGTGGTGCTCAGCGACAGGATGAGGAGCAATGGACATAAGCTAAAATACAAGAAGTTTCACCTCAGTGTGAGGAAGAACTTCTTTAGCTTGAGGGTGGTAGACCACTGGAACAGGGAGGTCATGTTGTCTCCCTCTCTGAAGTCATTTCAAACAGCCCAGGACACGTTCCTGTGTCACCTGCTCTAGGTGGCCCTGCCTTGGCAGTAGGGTTGGACTCCGTATTCTCCAAAGCTCCCTTCCAACCCCAGCAATTCTGTGATTAATAATGCCAATAATGCCAGCATTGTTCCAGCTACAGTCAATTAAGGTTTACTCTGCCTCCCTAACAACACTAATGGTTGTTAATGTTTTATTCCTGTAGTGCTCCTCTTGTGGCAGTATTTCCTAAAGGGGCCTTGGAGTGGGAACCTGCTTAGGTAAACACTGTAACGAAGAGACTGCTTATGCATATCATAAGGGCAAGTTTTCATAGGGACTGCTTGTCTCTCTGCTGAGAGTAATGCAGATACTAAGGGGGGGATTCTTGAGCTCTTAGAGCACCCACCCCTTTTACCAGAAGGTAGCAGGTAAGCCAATTTTGCTGCAGGGTTTTTCCTCCTGGGCTCTGGTTTGATTTTATAAAGGAGGGCCTAACTGTGCTGTGGTTTCACTGTGCAGCAGGAGCAGGGCATGTACCCATGGAGCGGGGCTCTGGTGCCAGCATCTGCCAGGCTGGAGCCGAGCTGGCATCCCCAGCTCTCCCTGCAGCAGCATTCCTGAGAGGCAGGGAGCTGCTCTAGTTGCTGCCAGCTGCGGGCAGAGGGATTTAGTTGTGTGGTGGCTTTCTAAATTGGAGTAGAGGAGGTTGTGGCCTCTCCCAGACAGTGTTGAAAAGTAGAGGAATGGAAATGGGTACGCAGGGAAACCCACAGTTGCTCCAGGGACTGTGAGTCAGAAGGCAGGGGGGCCTTCATTTTAGTTGGATCTCAGCAGGAAAATGTGGTTGTTGTTCTGTTTGTCTCGAACAGTTCCAAGTGTGATATGCAGCAGCTGTTTTGTAAAGTCTCATTTCTTTTGTCTCCTGCGGTCACCTTGTTTGCTTTTATTCTGTCTCTGTCTGGCTCTGCCTCTTCTCTTCTTTGAGGGACTGATTTCCCTCTGGCAGGGTTTGCCCTTTCTGGCCTTTCCATCTTCCAAGTGTCTCTCTTCCCTCTAGTATGCTGTGAGGTTTTTTTCCCTTTCTCTGCCCTTAGCAGCTCATCTCTGGCTCTGTGACCCCTTGTTTGCCATCTGGGGATGGTGACAGTGTGGAAGACCCTTGACCCAGAGAGTCCAGGTCTTCTGTGAGCATCCCTGCTAACCTAGGACTTGTGGTTTACAAACAAAGAGAGGAGTAAAAGAAAGAATCTAGGAGAGACTGAAGGTCTTCCAGCAAGGAGCCAGAGTGCCCCACACATGGGGTCGAGAGCAAAGGGCTGGGGCTGAAGGTTGGTGTGTCAGTGGCTTTCTGGGACCAAGAACAGGTAGGAATGTTGTGCCTCTGTGTAGGCAGCTCAATTCTGCCCTGCTGTGAGCACAGACTGGCCTCTGACCTGTGGAGATGGGCAGCTCTGTGAAGAAGTGGATTGCAATGACAGAGCTGGTTGGCTGTCACTTGAGTCTTTTTTTGGTATAACCTTAGGGTGTGAGTAGTTGTTTTTGTACCTGTGGGCAGAAATTAGGGATTAGGGCAAGCAGTCTGTGTTCTGTTAGAGGGGAACCTATGATTTGGTGGTGTGAGGGATTCAGACTGTTCTCTTGCCTTTTTTTCTAGACCAGAAGAGCTGCAAAACATTTTCATGCTGCCCTGAGGAGAACCCAATGACTGTGGTTAGCTGGTGCTTAGCCACAGTGGCTTGTGTTAGCACCAGGTGTGAGTCTCGGCACGGACTAGATCGGCAGATGGCAACAAGGAACACGTGTGGAAGCCAGAAACTTCACAACAATGAGATACATCACCCATCCACTGCTCAGGAGGTTGTTGAACCTCTCACCTCAGTATGTGCCAGGGCAATTTAGTCCTGGTGAAGGTGGTGTCCTCAGTCCAAAGCAGTCATCTCTGAGGCAGAGCTGTAGTGCAATACCTGGGCTCGTGACTGCCACTGATATGGTCAACTACTGGCAGAAGGTGTTTGAGACTAATGGGATCCCTGAAGCACGAGAATCCAGTCAATATATTGTGTCGTTTGTCCTGGGAGCAAAAACAGTTAAGTAATAGGAAAAGAATAAGGTCTGTGCTTGCCTCTCACTTTGTCATTTTGATTGAATCCCTTACCTTCCTTTTTATCTCACTTAGAGGGAATAGAAGAATTTATCCTTTCTTAAATGGCAGAGAGGATGAGGCATAGTTTATTATAGCCAGTAGAACACTTGGGGCCTCTTGAATGCTGTCTTTTGGAGAGGCTGAAGTGTAACCCATGATATACACACCCCGATGTGCCTGATGAAATGATTCTTAATTTTATTTATTCTTGTGAGCCCCAAAAAGTAGCAAAACAGTTGTACAGGTTTGTTTCTAAACATGCAGATAGGTTCTGTTCATCACCTGAGGTTTCCCACAGTCCCAGGTGTATGTGATTGTCAGTGTCCTGGGTCTCTCTGGAGAATGCCCTTGGCAGGGTGGCAGAGGACATCCCAGTGGCACAGGGGGGCAGATTTTCAACTGACTTTGTCTTCAGTTTCAGAGCCTGAATTCCAAAAGCCTCTGCATTCCACTTACAGCAATGCAACAGGAGCAAATCCAGCAGCTGAGCAGCAAGCGACTGAAAAGGTAAGAGCATCTTATAGTTGTTCCTTTGGAGGTTTTCCTTCAGCCTTAAATAAGCCAGAAGAATGGTAGCAGACAATAGCTCAGATGTCGAGTAACAGTGCTGTGTTGGTCTCTCTTGGTGATTAAAGTGATGGGCAAAACTTGTCCACCTGATCCCCAGGACCCTTCCTGCAAGGCTCCTGTCCAGCTGGCCAGCCTTCAGCCTGCACTGGTGCATGGGGTTATTCCTTCCCAGTTTATAGAGCGTCATATTACTCTGCTGATTTTTTGTGAGATTCCTGTCAGCCCATTTCTCCAGAGGGCCCTCTAAAAAGTAACACACCCATCTGGTCTGTTGGCCACTCCTCCCAATTTTCTGTCACCTGCAGGCATGCCAAGGGTGCTCTCTGTCCCATCATTCAGGTCATCAATGAAGGTGTTATGCAATATTGGCCCTGCTGTTGATCACTCACTAGTGATCACCCTTCTGCTAAGCCTTGTGCTGCTGAACTCAGCCCTCTGAGCCTGGCAGTTCAGTCAGTTTTCAGTCCACCTCACTTACCTAGTCTGTACTTCATCAACCTGTATGTGAGTGAGTTATGGGAGTATCAAAACCCTCGGAAAAGTGAAGACATGCAGTATTTATTGCTCTCCTCATGCACTGAGCTCGTCATTGTGTCATGGGTGGCTACCAGGTCAGTCAGGGGTGATATCCCTTTACTAAATCCATGCTGATTGCTCCCAGTCACCTCCCTGTACTTGCTGTTTGGAAGCAGTCCCTGGGCCTCTTTGTTCCGTCACATTTCCCAGTATCTGTCAGGCCACCTGACCTGTAATTCCCTGGGTCCAGTACTTGATAACAAACCCAGCTGTGGGAGTAGAGCACCCCCAGTTCCCTGTTCACACTGTTATGCAGCTGAGCTGGGGCATGTGTGGCTGCTCGCCCTCGGAAGGGATGTGTGGTTAGCACTGAGGTAAGCATGGCATGAGAGCTCCTCTGTCTCACACAGTGTAGTCCCAAGGTATTCACACTTGCTCTTGCCTGCCACAGGATGCCAGTGCAGTATGTGCTTGGTGAGTGGGACTTCCAGGACCTGACCCTGAAGATGAGACCCCCGGTATTCATTCCACGGCCTGAAACAGAGGTATGAATGTGGGGAATGTGGAGGGGGGCAGGTTCGGATATGTGAATTACGTGACACACAACAATCAGAGCATTGTTGTGAAGATACCCTGGATGTTGTGAGGTTGTAGTGATCAAGTCAGATCGCTTCTTTTAGAACAAGATTCTAATCTTGTGATCTGGAACTGATTCTGGTGATCTTTGCCTCCTGACTCAGAGCAAGAGATGTTGCAAACGGATGTTTCACTTAATTACATAGAGATCCCTTGATGGAAAAACTTGGCTTTGCTTCCCTAAATTCTGCTATAGTAAGGACTCCTGGAAGTTCAAAACCTACACTGATATCTCAGTGGCTTAGTACATTGATACAAGGATAAAAATATAAACATTGTCGAGAGGTTGGCAGCAAAACTCTGCAGTAATGGGATGCTGCTACTGGAAAACAGTATTGGACTCCAGAGAGCTTGTTTGTCCATGTGCAGGCTGGTAGGAAATGGCACCCGCCGCCTGTCTGATGGCTCCACCATGGTTTCTGGACAAACACAGGAAAATGAAAGGTAAGTTCTGATGTGGGCAGGAATTAAATATGACTGCCAGTCATAAGAATGTAAAGGACAGCCATACATGACCAAATTAAAACTCCATTTTCTCCTATGTTCCTGCTGCTACAGAAAAGCCTAAGAATTACATGCTGACTCTTTCCCTGACAGTAGCCTAGCTTTCAGCACATGGGCCATCCCAGCGAGGATACTGTTTACTAGTCATTAAGAGGGTTTAAGATTTGTGAAGGGTTTTTTTCCCCTGTGTTTTGGATTTATTTTCTTCTGGAGCCTGTATTAACTTGAGGAGATGAAGTGGTCTCTATAACTTGTCCATTTAGGAGTCCCAGAAACTTAAAGTTTCAGCCTAGTAGTAATTTCTTTAGTTGTGTGCCTGCTTCTTTGTGACTGTTGTAGTGTTCAAAAATTAAACTAAAGTTAAGAGGCAAAGACAGTCTTGGGTTCTGTTGTGCCCTTTGAGGAAGAGGGTGCTACTAAAATGCGTGAAAAGGTTCCAGGCCATTTAGTGGGAGTCACAACTACCACATCCTGTCATCTCAGCCTGTAGAAGAGTATTTGGTGTGGGGCATCAGTAGCATCTCATGGAGAGCCTGCTGAGGTCTAAATCATAATGATGGTGCTTGTGTCCAGAGAATTTGGGTGCTCTGTGTTCTGTCTCGGTTGATCCCTCTGTGGTGATTAAGTTTGGAGATAGAGCTCTCTGGAGCTCTGGAATAGTTTTGCCAGTTGGAGCCAGGGATGGTTGGCTTTGTTATTGTCAACAGTATTTCTGCTCTGGTTGATTCAAGAGTATTTCCAGTCTTCAACTCTCCATTAGTTCATGGGGCATTAAAACCCGGGAGAACTTGTATGTTCTGCAGGTCAAAGTATCTGCTGGCAAGGCTTCCTCTGGGGCTGTGCTCTGGTTCTCCTCATGCAGTGCCAGGCTTCAGACAAAGGCCTGTTGTGTGGAGTGAAAGCTGGAGTGGTTGTTAATGCCTGAGAACGTTGTTAATTGAGCCCACATGACTGATTTTGGTAAAATCATCTCTTGCCAAAACTGGAGTGCAATGCTGTGTAATGTGCTGTGTTTAAAACCATTTAAGATACCTTGGTGCAAAAACGTAGCATAAACAGCCTAGCTCAAACCTTGTCTCTGGGAGAACTTTACTTGGTGTGTCACTTTACTTACTATGAAGGCACATGTTTAATGCATTTATTACGGAAGACCAGGTGTTTATGATGACAGCCCAGGAGTGGAGCCCTGTGGGCAACAGGGAGTTTGCCTTGTGATGTGCTGAGGCGGTTACTGTGACAGGAAGAGCCTTGGGGGCAAGATCCAGCTATTTAGGGGCACCTGGCAGGACATGGCTTCAGACACTTACTGCTTCCAGGAACAGTGTCCTCTGCATAACCTGTTGCACAAAGCATGTTGGTGTCCAGATCCTTTCCTGCTGGAAGGAAAGGTTGGTCATCTCAGACTGGGAGCTTTTCGTGGTATGTTTGGGTTGGGGTTTGCCTGTGTTTTGTTTCATCAGAGTAATTTTTTCAGCCTTTAAAACTGCTGTGGAAATACCTCCTTTCAGAAATGTTGAAGTTTGTTGCATCTCTTGCTTTCTTTTTTTTTAGGATTTGTCTACAGTGTTCTTAAATGCAGTAGTGCTGAAACTTTTCCCCAAATAATATCTGTATACAACCCTTATTCTTCAGGGAGCAGTTCATTATCAACCTTGTTATCCCAGGTTCAAATTACTTATCTGTGATTGAATACACAAGCCACATGTCTGGTCCTTGGCTGAGCAAATGTGACTCCCTAAATTGAGTTCTTAGTGCAGATACAAGCAGCTGCAAAAATTGCTTCCTGATTGTATTTATGTAGCTTCATCAAGTGCTCCTGCATATTGGTTCAAGTCTGAGAAGAATGGGAGCTGAGTTTATGACACATTTTGTTCTCTGGCTGCGACAGAAGGGTTATGACTCTTGCTTCCAGTGCCTTGGTAATGGCATGAAGTTAAACACAGCAGGACGCAAACCATGAGCATTGTTTCAGGCCGAAGGACAGAGACTCATGCAGAGAGAGAAGCTCCCTTGTCTGCTCAATTTTGCCCTGTGAAATTTGCCCCCATGCAGTCCATTTTGTTCTCTCTGGTAGCTGAGCCCTCTCCCATTTGCTCCCTCAGGGAATATTTTTTCAGCTCATGTGGCTTTGTTCTTCTGTTCCATGGGAAACTGTGCGGATGGGACAGGCAGCAAAAACTGGGGAACTGGCAGGTCCTGTTTGAGGTCTGGCCTGCTGTGAGCAAAGCTTTGGACATTACTGCAAGCGCTCAGAGGGTTTGCGAAGGCCTGCAGGACTCTGCATCCGCCTGGCTTTGCTCCTGTGGCACTGGAGCCAGGTTTCTGCACTGGGAAGGGTTTGGACCAATGCTTAGGGGTGTTCTCAGTCTCAAATTATCTTTGTAATGCAGTTATTCTTGTAATGTCAAAGCATCCCTGTCTCAACACTGCTCGGTCCCTGTATTACTGAAGAAGACAGAGCTCTTCCCAAAGCAAGGCCTCTTAAAATGAGGACGGAGAGGAGGAGAATCCAGCCAGCCATGGCTATGTAATTCCTTTCTTGTCCAGGCAATTAAAGGCTATGTAAAGCCTCACCATGGCTTCCTTAAGGGCAGGTTTGTTTGGTCCAGGACTTCTCTGAAGGAGTAATTCAGGGTCTGTCACCTCGAGAGGGCGCTCCAGGCTTAGGCTCGAGCAGTTCCTGATGCCTATTTCGTATCACTTATTGCAGGATTTCTGGTGTTCCTAAAAAGGCTTATTTATTCAATGCGGGGAAAAATGGCCATCTTTTATCACTTGCAACTATTGTGTTGATACAGTCAGGTTCTCAGACATTGTGCTTTTGCTGGAGGAAAGCTGCTGGGACTGTGGGACAGTGACAATCCTCCCAAGCAGCGATGGCGATCTCCCAGTAGCTTTCCTCCAGCCAAAGCAAAAGCTCAGGCCACCCAGGGGTCTCCTGGATTCACCTCCTTCACCTGTTTTGATCTCAGCACAAACTCACACCCTATGTAATTTTTTCTGTCTTGGCTTTTGTTGTGGTAGTTTCACAAGTACAGGCCATTGTCCTGTAAGGGGAGGCGCTGCAGGGTGAGGATGTGTGTTAAGGCTGGGAGACATCTTAGGGAAAGAAATTACAGACCTATGCCGTGCTGAACATTTAGGAGTAATGCAAAAAACCTCATGGCTACAATCTCCTGTGAGAGAGAGAAGACAACTCCGTATGTTAGACTGTATTCATCTCTCTAGTTCACTGTACTGCAGCTGATCTGGGCTCGTAGCAGATGGTGGAGGCAAAATTACAAGGGAAAAGATGGCTGTGAAAGGGTCCCCTCTTCTTTTGACAGTCAGCAGTTAAGGGCTGGTCTTAGCCAAAGCTGGATTTGGGGCCATCCTGCTTCATAACCACTAATGAATCTGTCCTCCATTAATTTGTTTAATCCTCTTTGGAGTCAGTCTGTGTCTGACCTCCCTGACATCATTTGACAGTGAATCTTTCTAATTTTGCATTGAAAGTGGGAAAAGTGCATTCTTTGCTTCTGGTGCTGCCTGCTCATTTAACCGTAAAGGAAAACCTTTTATTTTTATACTGCATAACACTTCAATCACTCGCTTAAATGTCTACAGCATTTTTAATTTTTAGTTATGTTGCTGTCTAACCAATTCTTTTTCTGCCTTTGATTTTTACTTGTTTCCCAAGACAGGTTGTTCCTTTCCCATGAAAATGTGCCCGAAACCCTGAAGTCATTGCTGTTTACTTGTGTCTGCCATGGAATGGCAGTCGTTGTGTCGGGTGTTCTGTGAAAGCACTTGAGTCAAAGATTTGCTCAGAGAAACCTTTCATAAAGGTTAACTTTACTTCTAGCTAAACATAATCATTAACCTTTCAAGAGGGTCCAGCATACAGAAGAGGGAGGATTTTTCCTTCCTGACCTGTATATGCAAATATCCAAATTGCAAGGTGGGGCTTTTCACAAGTGCTTTACGTTCACGAAGTGACACAATTTCTGGTTTAATCAGTGCTGAAGGGAAGCCTTTGATGCAGAAATGTCCTTTCATTTCCCTAATTTCATTACCACAGATGGTTACTTTTTGGAAAGGTTTGAAGGTCACACTGTCCAGTGAGTGCAACCATTGATTAGGAGTCAGGAGGTTTGCTTTTTCTTCCTGGTATTGCCTCTGACCAGTTGTCTCTTCAAAGGAAGGCTGCTGCTCCTTCCTGCGTCACTGCCTTCCCAGTCTGGGAGATGAAAAGGACCATGCTGCCCTGTCTTGACAGAGCTTAAGGTCCATTCTTGAAATATGTGTAGACTTGTATAAAGTACATTGAACATAAATGCAGTAGAGCATTATGAAATAAATCAAAAGTTAACTGCTATGTGTTCAAATAGAGCTGTAAACCAATGTGCTAAAGAGGGAGCATCGCTGTTGTGGCCTCACATAGATCAGATTTTGCCCTTATGATAGACAATATTTTATCAGTGTGTTGGAGAAGAACAGTATTTCCTGCAAGTGGACTGTGGCACGGGGGCTGGGGAATGGGAATTATGAAGGGAGCGTGTTTGCTGCTGCAGATCAATTGGAGCTGCCCTTTGAGCTAGGCACGAGCATTTAATAGGATCATATATACAGAAACAAATAGTGCGGCCTGTGCCTTGTGGCTGAGGCCCTTCTTCTGCCAGAAGGGCTTGGAGAAAGATTTGGGATCTCCTGTATCTTATGGATATTGGCTGACCATGAGCACCCACTGTCAGGGCTGCCCAGTGGGCTGATGTGATCCTTGTGTGTGGGACGGGGGATTGCCAAGTACCAGTACCAGTATTAAATAATGAGTATTGCAGTAGTGGAATAGCTGCAGAACTATTATGTCCAATTATGTTGCTGACTGGTTAAGAGAGATACGGAAAATTAGGTTTGGAGAAAAACTAGTGTGGATTAGTAGCTGGAAAACTAGTGCCTTGTTGTTACAGACCGTTTAGCTCAAAGGCAAGCTTAAGGGTTAATTAACTGGCACCGGGAGCCGAAATTTGATAACTGAAGTCTCTCTGGTTTCATAGACAAGTGTATAATAAGCTCTAGAAATGCAGGACAGAAGAAAAGGTGCACATCTTTACCAGAGAGTGTAATTAAATGCTGAAACAGCTTAGCAGGAGTCTGTTGCTGGCCACTTGAAAATCAGGACAGAATGTTTTCCCCATATTGCTTCTTGTTCAAAAGGAAATGATGGAAGAAACAGGGTTGTTTGGCTAACTGGCCAAGATGAACTATGGTGGTAGTTTCTTCTGGCTTCTTATGCAAGAAAAAAAGGCTTTTCTATTGCAGATAATTACTTCTAAATTGGTGATTTCAGGACAGACTAAAAAATGTAAATTTAAAGCTAAAATTAAAGCCAAACAGGGAAAGCAACAGCTGTTCTTTTGAGTCATGCACAAACCTGTTCCCCAGGTTAGCATACATAGACTTTCCTAATACGGTCCCACAGATCTCTGAGTTGTTAATACCTGTATTTTTTTTGCTCTGAAAGAACTCTGATGTCTTTAGCTTTTTGATCTCCCTGTTCTGATTGAAAGAGGGTCTCAGTTACCATGTGTTTCAGCTGGGTAGTGTAGCTCATCAGCAGTTAAAGCAGGATGTAGGACTAGAACTGGAGAAAAAACACACTATAGAACGGCTGAAACAGATGGGACTCAAGGAGATTCCCATGTGAGTGGGGAAAAAACCCATTTCCTCCCCCCCAGCTCTTTTCAGACATCCAAATAACTGGAATTTCAGTGCTAGGGATTAGTGGGCTAGACCCGTGCATCTGTCCAGATGCTGTGTCTGGCAGTGGTCAACAGCAGTATCTGCAGAGAAAGAAAATACCTTGCTAGATATAGATAGACAGAGCTTTGTGCTGGAGACTTGAGGTACGGCCAAAGTGCAGTGACTTGGATTCACTCTTGCCACTTGGGTGTGGTTAAATTTAGACATGACAGCTGTGGCAATTTCTCTTGGGCACGAGCACATATAGATTGCAAAGGTTGCTGCCTCTTGGTAAAATCGTTTCTGGGTGCTGTCACAGCCTTTGTTCTGACAGATGAAGCGGCACTTGGCATGTGCCCTGACACATTAGAAGCTTCTGCAGTGTGACAGAGAAGCCAAACCCCTTCCTGAGTACTGGGCATGCTTTGACCTGTTTGTCTGTCATTGCTAATGCCTAATAAAGCCCCCTTTTATTTTAAGATCAGTGGCTCTCTCTGCAGTTATTCTGGTGCTGTGCTTCCTGTACATACCTGGGCCTTGTGCACCGTTTTTTCTTTCCTACTATGATGCCAGGCAGAAGAGCCCAGGACAAAGCCTCTGCCTGCCCACAAAGCACTGGGCTGGCTTGGTGGCTTGGTTTTGGACGTGGGGTATGTGGCAGGAATGTTCTAGGGTCATTCATGGAATTAGGTTTCTAGCTTGGTCTCCTGGTGTTTTGTCACGTGCTGATTTGCAGCCAAGTGGACAAACAGGAGGGGAGGGGTGATTTGGTTAATATCAGATCAGACTCTATGGAAAGTCCTGGCTTCTGAGAATAAAAGTTGCTGGAAAGCACACAAATAAGAAAAACATTCCCAGGAAGTGTGCGAGAGCAGAGAGAAGGTGGATTTCCTGGGTCTCTTGCTTTCCTTGTCCTGGGAATTTAGAGCTTCCTGCCAACCTTGGCTCATACCCCTGGAACCTTGTTGGCCCTGCTTTCCCCCGAGCACATGGGGCACAAAAAATTAGTGCTTGTAGGGAACATAGTGTGAGTTTGTGACCTCCACTCTTGCCTTTCCAGTGCACTCCTCTTCTTTTAATTAGCCTTATGCTTCAGTGGCTGAGGCTGTTCCCTGTTGCTGGGCTGGAGCACAGGATTCCCTCAGCTCTGGCCCTGTGCATGGCTCTGCTGTAGCCCTTGAGCACAGGAATCTCTGCTGCTTCCTTCTGGCTGCTGTGGTGCTGGGAACTGCCTGAGCCTGCACTGGCTGCTGGCTGGGCCTGCAGCTGTGGGGCTTGTGGTTTGGGTGCTGGCAGCCCCTGGCCTCCCACTTGCTCTGTGCAGCTGTGGTTCCAAGAAATACAGTGAACTGGAGACCTGGCCACAGGGGAGAGGTGATACCGAGAACCTGTGAGAACACGAGTGTGTGCTGGGGGCATTGGGGAACCGCAGGTGTGGGTGGGAGGGTGAGGCAGAGGCTCAGGGGAGGCTGGAGCTGTGTGCAAGGCTTTGTGTTTGTTTCACCAGACAGAGAAGATGGGGAGGAGAGGGGGAACCCCAAATAAATGACAGTGTGAGCTTAGGGTGAATCTGGCAGTGAAGCAAGACTTCCTGGAATCGTGAGGTGAGAGGCTGTGAGTGGCTTGGCTGAGAGACAAAAGCTTGAGAACCTCTTGAGTGCTGGAAATTAAGTTGCATGGGAAGCAAATATTTGTGTCCCCTGTTTGTGGAACCACAGGTAGTCACAGAATCCCAGAACAGTTAGGGCTGGGAGGGACCTCTGGAGATCATCAAGCCAAGGCAGGGCCGCCTATAGCAGGTGACGCAGGAACATGTCCAGGTCAGTCTGGACTCTCTACAGAGGGGGAGACAATATGACCTCCGTGGGGCAGCCTGTTTAGAGCTCTGCCATACACAACATAAAGTTCTTCCTCATGTTGAGGTGAGACCTCTTGTGGTTTATTTTATGTCCATTGCTCCTCATCCTGTCATTGGGCACCACTGAAGAGTCTGGCACCATCCTCTTGGCACCTGCTATTTTTATGCATTAATGAGATCCCCTCTCAGTCTTCTTTTTTCTAGACTAAATAAACTAATAGGTCTTCTAGTCTTTCCAAGCTGTCCCTTTGCTAGTCAGAACCAGATATCCCTCTCCCTCCCAAGGATGTCCTGCATTTTCCCCTGCAGATTTTTAAATTCTCTTCTGGCAAAGACACAGAGGGTCTATAACTTATCCCCACTCTGTTTTGTGCTAAGCAACAGAGTGTAGGTCCCTGAAAACCCATCACTTGATGTCTGTGTCACCTTCAGCCCAGTGCAGTGTAAAAACCCTTCCAGGTATTTTGCCTTGCCCCTAACTTGCCACCCTCACAAATGCACAGGTTTCAGAGGTGGCTGGAGCTTATACCCATGTGTGTGTACACCAGGCTCCAGGTTAAAAGTAGTTCTGCCAGTACCTGCACCACTGGTTAGCAGGATTTTTAGTGTAGACTTGTTATTGACAATAATGACTCATACTGTAAGCAATAATTTGAATTTTAATAACTCCACAATTGAGCATTCATGCTACCCAGTGGTTGGAATGCTGTGGGCAAATACGGAGTTGGGTCACATTTCTAAGATACTTTTATAATTTATGATTTCACTTGCTCCTTAATACAGCACTTTGGTTTTTTGGTTTTTTTTAATTGTATTTACATTTTTTTAATCTGCAATAGTAAAACCAAAAAAAAAACTATTCAAGAGCAGTCAAGCAGTATTTCTTTAGATGTTGTGGATAGGGCATCCTGGACAAGCTGACTTGTTCTTCAGGTTTTAGAGACACTCATTGGGAAGTCTTTGTTTTCTCCAGAGTAACATTTTTCTGTGGTGAGGGGCATTTCTCTTCATGGCATATTGAATATCTGTTGAATCCTGTGAATGCTGTGAGTGAAAGTAAGGTCTACTGAACAGCCTGCCGTTTCAGTTTAGAGTGCCAGGTCCTGGAGAATTTACCTAATACATTCCAAAGGTTAAACACCAAGGCTACCACAGTGTTTTCTCTTATATCCCTGGGGAATTTTTGTAATTTCATCTCTCAGGCTTTAAAGCTGGTGATCAAACTGATGGTTAAAATGGCTTTTATATATTAGCAGGTGTTTGTGCTCTGAATCTGTTTGGTGTGGGAAGATGTGGGGTATCCTGCTCAGCCTTTGGCCACCTGCTGTTGTCCCAGTTTCCCTGTCTGGGACTGGCATCTCTTTGTAGCACCATCAACCCCTTTGTTGCTCTTCCCTGGCTGTGGTTCCAGTCATATACTTGTGCAGAGGTTGGAAATGTCTGACTTGCAGGGTATTTTGTAGTCTCTGTATTAACACTGTAATGCTTGGCCAGAAATACATCATCTCCCAAGATGAGATTTGAGAGGGGTTCTGCAAAGTGCTGTAATTTATCAATTTCCAGTGGTGATATTTTGGAAGTGATGGTGTGATTGCAGAAGAACAGATTTTTGCTGGATTGTTTGCTAGAAGATGAAGAATACTGAGAAGAAGCTGAAGAAAACAGTTTCAAAGCAATTCTGGATAATTTAATCATTCCTGATTTCTGAGAAGGAAACCTCATGGCAATGGCAGGGGGATGACTGGACATACTCTGGTTGTTGAATTTTCCTGATTCTTTACCAGTTTTCAAAACAACGTGTTCTTTGCTTGTCAATCGAGTTGAATAATAATTTATAATTATTCAACTTTTTATAGTAGTGTCTGGAAAAAGATGTTGTTTCTTTAGGTTGTTAGTTTTAGTATCTTTTAATTTTGTATTATTATGATAGACATGCATATTGTGAGAGAACCAGTCTTTTCCTGAGTAAGAAGCATATTCAAGACAATGAGGCAAGGGGGCCACAAAGCAGGATACAAAGACTAATTAATACCAACATCCCATTTCATTTACACTTGTGGTAAAAACTGAAATGGCTCTTATTTAAATAGGAGCTTTGGCAAGCACTCTAAAATATTTTCTCTGTGGAATGTGTAAAGTAGACATTCCATCAAGCTTGAAATTACTGATGATAAACCTTAAGAAAGTTAATAAATGGTAAGAATAGTTCTGGTGTATGGAAGTCACATTTGGACATTTATAATCAGCAACTTGTGCTACCCTGGGAACAGATGGTTCTGAGTTACAAATATTTCCAGGAAATCTCTACAGTAAGTGTCCAGAAATATCTGGTATTTAAAGTAGTGATTTAATGACCAAGCAGAGTTTTTTTGGTGCCTCTTCTTCTGTGGCCTTGGAATCATCAGCGCCTGCTTCGCCAAACCAGCTACAGTTCCAATCTCTGGCTGTCTCCACTGACAGAGTGTTTTCAGACTGTTGCATATGGCTGAATGGCCAAAGCCATTTTACACTAAAGTAGATAAGGTGTTTTATTTTTTCCTGTTGTTGTCTGATAGTCCTCTAATAGTTTCCTACCATTTGGGGGCCTGTGAGAATGTTTTCATCCATTGCTGTCTAGGAAGGGAATGGCAGAGCAACAGTGAGGAATATTTTGGAGGCTGTTGACAAATTCCTGTATGAGAGCAGTGCCAGTAATGACACAGTGACCAGGGCAGGGCATTGTGGTGAGAGTCCTCATCCCTGGCTGGCTACTCAGGTATCAGTCCCCAAACTTACCTTTGCAGGCTGACTCTTGCCTGCCCAACAAATGGAGAAGATGTGAGAGCAAGCAGTGAAAACAGTCGAAGGTGCTTGTTGCTAGAAAGCCCCTGAAGGCCCCAAATGGCTGTGGCTATGAAAAGGAGCCTAAAGAAAGGCAGGGCACCAGTGGCTCCCCAAAGGCTGTTGTTGGCAGAGCCAGGCTACTGGAAAAGCAGCAAGACAGAACACTGCTGACTAGAAAATGGAAAAGGCTCAGAAAGGCTGATCTGAAGAACTAGCAGCGTTAGGAAATACAGTGTTTACATATTCAAATAAACCAATTATTTCCTTTCTACTGCCTTTCAGTCTTTTTCAGCAGGGGGAAACAACAGGCGAAGGGTTCTGTTCAAATGGAGCAGTTGGAAGCTGCCTGGCTTACAAGTCCCACAGGATGTTGGAATATGCCTGTTTCTCCATCCCAGACTGTAAAGCAGTGCAAGCTTCACTTCTGTTCTCTCACCACTGGGGAGGTGCTTGTATGCAGGGGCCTAGTGTGTTTAAAAGCATCTCATGTCTCATGGGAAAGCTCAGAAAATGCTGTCTGACCAAACAGCCCATGGCTTGGGAGCTCTGCTCCTGGGCATGGTTCATCAAAGCTCATCTACCTGAACACTTCGTTGTTATACCTGTTTGCATCCTCCCATCCCACTGACTGCAGATGTGAATTGGCCTAATGTGAAGGATGACCAGCAGCAACAAATACCTTCATAAATACTACAGCTTTGCACCAGGCATCTTTTGTGCTGCACCCCAGGTAGGGTGATGGATCCAAGGAAGGGCTTATGCCCTTAGGTACAAGCCTGCCCAGTTCAGGCTCCTGAGAAAGGCCATTGCAAAGTAAGAGAGAAGTTGACCTGCCAGCCAGGACTTTTTGCTTTTAAATATTCCTGCTTATCCCAAGAATATGCAAAATTCCTTCTTAAAATGGAAGGCAGGTCATTTTCCTGGTAATGTATTTTATTTTTACCTCTTGGCAAAATCGAATCAATTATTTTTCGTAAATTTTGTTAGACCTTTTGGATTTACAAGGGAGATCCAAGAGCAAACCTGTCAGGTGGAGTAGCCCAGCCATGGTGGGAGTGCCTTGGGCAGCAAGGCCTTGTTTGTGTGTTGTTGTGCTGTGACAGCCCAAGGATTGCAGGGAACTGTGAGCACCTGCTGAGCTGCTGATTAATTCAGGGTGTTCATGAGGTGTCTGTCTTAGAGTTTTCTCAAGTGAAGAGCAAGGGAGGTTCATGCTGCAGTCTGAGGGAGGCACGTGTGTGCTTTCTCTTGTAGGCAGTCACTTATTTTTACAAACATAGAAATTTTTGAGACCTCTCATGCTGTGTTGGATTTTATATGACATTGCAAAGGGATTTTAAAAAGAAGCGACTGATAGGAGGGAGGAGGCAGCAATGACAGAGCTGCATAAAGATACAGGAGCATGGATGAAAATCTTTTCCATGTGACTTTATACCAGCAACATGTAGTAGGAGTCCACAGTCTGAAATCCATGCAGGGAAGCTGCTCATTTGGATCATTTAGTCATTGCCTTTGCTTTTCATCTGCAGGTTAAATTATTGGTTTCGATGCTGTTAGCAGCTCCTCCAGATCACATACCCTACTGAGTGTAGAAATCTTAAATTTTGATGCTTGCAAATTCTGAGAGCTGAAATTTTGAAGTAAATAAAATGGTGTTGCAGAAGATAATGTGCTCCAGCTGTTTGGTTATTGTTTTTTCCAACAGTGCAAGAAGATTTCAGAGGATCTGTGGGAATTTGTATCCTGAGGATTTGGATACTAATCAAAGCACCCTGTGGGGCAGATGGAGCTAAAGTGATTTCTGGCATGTCAGTTCCGTTGCTGCCATCTGTGTTTTTGAAATTAGCAACAAAAGTATATTTCATTGAGTACACAGTCAGGAAACCTAAACTTCAGTCCTCAGGTCACAAAGGTGTGAATCAAAATAGCTCCCTTAGTAATTTTGTTTGTTTGTTTTTGTTAGGATCTCATCTCTTTAGTTGTGGAAGAAGAAACTCAGAAATGTGAGAATTCAGGCCTCTGCTTCCCAGTTCCTGTTCCTCATCCTGTGATCCTGGAAATTGGGTGTGGCTCTGGAGCAATTGCTCTGAGTCTGCTGTGCAAACTGCCGCAGGTGAGCTCTCTTCAGTGCTCCTGGTACAACAGATGTCCGTGTTAGAGGACAGTCTCACTCTGCTCATCTTCATCAAAATGTCACAGACTTCTCTGGTGGGATTTCGGCAGCTCAGGTCTGTGCCAGTCAGGCTCTGTAAGTTCTTACTAGGGAGAGGAGGGATATTTGGGAATTGCTCTCCCCAGCTGTCTGGAGGAGTAGCAGAGACATAACCAGAATAAAAGAAGTGAATGTGCTCATTCTTCAGCTGTTGCAGATCACTTAATCACCTTAACTTGAAGCACTGGTGGGTGTTGGTTGAAGCTGATAACCTGGACTGAGGCACACTCAGTAGTCGAATTTATGGGGCAGTCATCTCTAAAAATCATCCTGCTCTGAATCAAAAGATCTTGTCTCTAGGAGACTGAAGACTAGATGAATACTGGGAAGTGATTACCATAGCAGTGTCAGTACTTGGGATCAATATGACAAGCACATGTCACTGCCACAACTGCCAAACCACCTTTTAGAAGTCTTTTGTTCCCTAGTAACAACCTACAGCTTCTGAACAGAAGGAGAAGAGCAGGAAGGGGACTGAGATCTGGGTCACCAAAGCCCTTCGTGCCCCTGATTCTTGTGGCATGTGACATGTTTACTGAGATGCTCTTGGTAAAGAAAATGAGAAGTGAATCCAAGATCACATTGTGTGTAGTTAGGGGAAAAGTATTCCCCTTTCCTCAGAACTGCAGACCAGCCAGTTCCTTCTGATGAATAAGAATTGCTGTTGCCAAATCCTCCTCTTGTAGAAGTATAAACCTTGCTGTGTAAGAAGTAGAGGTTGATGCCTGTGATGGGAAGGGTGTTCCCTCCTCCCAGTGACCTGAGAAGGTTAATACTTGAGCTTCATGACTTCAGTGTGTAATTGCTCTGACTTCCTGAGCTAGGAGAAGAGCTTCATGCTCTTTCCCTTGCTTGTTAAGTTAAAGAGCTGTGTCAGTCTGTCTCTGTAACTGATAACAGTCCTTTCCCAGAACAAACTACTGTGCCCAGAGGAATAAGGAGCCTTGACTGATTAGAATTAGTGGTACCCACACTGGCAGCTAAGTGGAGTTTACACTGTGTAATCTCTTTAGTGTTTGAGGCTGAATTTGGCACTAGGGTTCTGAGAAAACAGCAGCAACTTTTCATTTGTGGATTCAGCTGTGTCCTTCACCTTAAGGATCAGGTTCATGTGTGTGGGTTCTATCCCAGGGCTGTGAAATTCATCCCCTTAGGGATGATGGCAAATCACACCATCATCCACAAATGCAAAGTGATTTCTTCAAGCATGCATTCTCTGTGTAAATTCTTGCCAATATCTGTGCTTAAAAAACATGAGGCAAATCAAAACCGAGCTAGGCCTTTGCCTGTTGTTTTCCCAAGGTGGAATGGAAGGTCAAACAAATCTCTTAGCTGTGTAGCCCTGTCTCTTAACCTCATGCTGGAGAACTCTGAAATACTTGACACATAATAACGTACGTGCAGTCAATATAGGCAGGGAATGTAGTGTAAGGACTGCAGTGGAGTAACTAGGTAAAAGGTGTCTGCATAGCAGATGGAAAATTCCAGAACCTCTGTCCAAGTGATTGTGTTAATGCTGGGAGGGATTCTATCTGCCTTAGAGAGGAGGAACCTACAACATGGTATTCCTTCAGCCTGTGTCTACCCCAGACTAGCTAGTGTTCAGTCTCACACTACCAGGAGCTGCGGGCGTATCAGGTAACCTGAGTCAGTGTGTTGTTGTCAGCTCAGAAGCCTGTCTGTTTTGGTGGGCTCCTGGCTGTGCTGCAGAGTGCCTTTGGTCACATTAGTGCCTTCCTAGACGTGACTCACGATGCCAGCAGTGCCCCAGATACATTCTTCATGAGCTGTTCCTTTCATGAGCCAAGAGTGAGCAGTCAGTTGTCAGTTTTGATCTTGCATGTTTGGCAGAGCATGTCTGCTCGGGAACCTCGATGTTGTAACACGTGCTTGGTGGGGTTTGTTGTTTTTCTCTATCCCAGAGCCAGGTCATAGCCATGGATAAAGAGGAGTCTGCTGTGGATCTCACCAGGGAGAATGCACATAGGTACAAGACCACTTATTACTCATTTTTTTGTAAATTGTTGTTTGAGAAAGACCAAGAGTCCTCAATATTTGTACATGTAGTTAGTTTTTATCACCGCTGGAAACCAGAGAATGTTTAGTTGGTTGAGCTTCTGAAGTGTGTAATAACTGAGCAAAATAGCACTTGTGTTTACCCAGAGTATTTTTCCTTTGATTTGTGAACATGCTTTGCAAAGACAGCAGCCTCAGTAAAGCAGTAGTGCTTACACACTGTTTGTCGTCAAGGGTTTTCAAACTGTATCTTGGTAACTCCTCTTAGCCCTTTCTGTGAACTCGGGAAGCTCAGGGCAGCAGGAGGGAGGTTCAGGACAAGTGTAGCCTGAACCTCAATCTCTCTGGCTCCCCAGAGCGTTATTGCTGTGCTTGTGTCTGTCCTTGCTCCTCTAGAAAGAAGCTTGCACACTCAAGTAGCACTTTGCCTCTGATGTGCTCTGAGGGTAATGTCCCTCAGGATTCTCCTTGCAGTCTTGGTTTAGTGGGAATGGTGCTGCTATGCCAGGATGTTCAGAGCTGCTGAATCAAACACCTTGTGCCTGAAGTCAGGACAGATGTCTGTCAGATTGACGTGGTCCTTCCTAGTGACGCCACTTCCTTAGCTAATTCTCCTGTCAGGCTGTTCTGGACTGTCACTATCACAGGGAGCTCCAGAGCTGGAATCCAGGTGTGGCTCTGAATCCTGGATCCCAGTCTCTAGACATTGTGAAAGGTACAGCGCTCCACACTGCATCCATGTCCTCAGTAACTGCTGGGCCCTGGGCATTAATTAGAGCCGTATCACAAAGAATTCCTATTGCTATTTCTCATGGAGTCCAGTACAGCTGTGGGTCCCTGGAGGTGCTCATTAACTGGAATATCTGTCCACAGGGCCCACATACCTTTTTTTCCCAAGCTGCTGCCACCATTGGGGCTACAGAGCCAGGATACTTCTGGTTCTGGTGGCACTGAAGCGCATCTCTTCACTTCTTGCAACCCAGTCCCAGCTCATACATGAGTCTGAAGAGATGTGTAGGAACAGGTCCTTCTCAGACTTGTCACCTCGCTGTCACCCTTTGCCTCCTAGACCAGTTACAGGGAAGGGGGAGCAGAGGTTTCCTTCTCATGTGTCAGTGTCACACAAAGTTCTGTTGCAATTATTCACAGATATATTAAAAGCTGGCTAGATCTTTGCCTTTTTGGTAATTATTGCTCTGTCATCTGGGAAAAATTGTCTTGCTCATTAACACTGCTTGTTGGCATAAGAGTGGAGTGTAAATACCATGTCAGAGAACCTCATATTTCTCCATGGATATTTTCATTGCATCCTTACAATCTTGTCCATGGCATGGTGCCCTGTAGCTCTTGGGAGAGAAGCCAGCAGGATCAGCTGTGTTACTGCTTGACTGAACCCAGCTTGGATCCTGCCTGCTTTTTAGAGCTCCCTTATCCCAGTTGTGTTCTCAAGGTGCTTAGGTGAGTGTTACTCTCACTACATCAATCTCATTGCCAGATGGTCCATCTAGGCACATGGCACCCAGTGCAGGAATTGCTCCCTTTCCTGATATATGTGTTTGCTTACAGGGCAGGAGCACAAGCCCTCAGCAAAGGCAAGTCTGACTTGGCTGTAAGGCCACTGTGATAGGAGGAGAGAATACGCTGTAAAGATCTGGGTGATTGTGTCCATGCTGGGGACAGGAGTTAAGGGACAGTGCGATTCTCTCTGCCACAATGTGCTGTTGCTGGTCTGGGAATGACATCTGCTGTGGAGGGCTTGGAGTCTTGCTCCTGCTGTAGATCCTGACCAGCCTTGTCTTTCTGACTTTGCAAAGTGCTTCCTCTGACATTGTTCAAATGCCTTCACAAGAGCCAGGGGCAAAACTGGTGAGAAAAGAGGGGTATTTTAGTGCATGGAACATGTGGCTGAGGAATTAGAGGTTCTGTTCCTTCCTTGCTGCCTCTTCCTATTTCTGTGACCTCTCCTGTACTATCAGGCTGCCACCAAGCCCAAGTCTACTTTCAGACTGGTCTCTCTTTCCTGTCCCAGGAGCATCAAGGGAGCTTTGCTCAGGGTTCCTGAGATTTAAGGGGTTCACTGTCTCAGCTCTTTGCCTCTGGCAAGGGGCATATAGAGGAGCTGCAGCCTGGAATCACTATGGCTGCGCAGTGTGTGCTTTGCTTTGAATTTTGTTCCTCGGGCAAAGAGCAGATCCCAAACTTCCCTTGCAGCTTGAGGGGAATCCAGCTGCAGTCAGTGGGGTGTGATGCAAATGTATCAGATAAGAGGTGCAATATGTAATGATCTGTTTGTAGAATGTACTGTTCATGAATCCACACAAACATACTTCCTAATCTTTCTTTTTTCTGTTCTTGCATCTGGAATTTTACAGGCTGCAGCTCCAGGAGAGGATTCACATCATCCACCAAGATGTTTCACACAGTAACTCTTTCCACTGTTACAATCCCCTTTGTCTTTCTCCCTTTTTTTCTTTGATGGGGGAGGCAGGCATGACATACACCCAAGGGACCCCCTGGGGATGCAGGTGACAGGAGGGTGTTGAAGTTAATAGAGAAAAAGGTCAGTAAGAAGTGAGCCAGCGAAGCTTTTCCCTTCAGAGATTTCCAGGCCATATGATCAGCTGAGACAAGTCCCTGACTGCATCAGAAGGTGAACTGTTCTGGGTTTAGGTGTCCAAATGTTGTGTGTGAGCTGGTAGTCGTGGTGCTCTTTGTTGTTACTGGGAAGAGGCAAATATATACAGAGTGTAATCCATTCCATGCTGACATGGATGCTTTAGATAAATGTGTGGATGCCTGTGTCTCCCTTGATGTTAGGGGAAATTCATATATTTAGTTTAGATTAAATGCCCAGCCTTTTTACCTGAAATTAGGTGAGTTGAACCAGGGAAGGATACTTGACTTCCCCAGACCTGGCTGAAACCAATTAAAACTGACATTTGCTGAGGCTTATCCAGTTAGGTGGTTGCTTGGCTGTTTCCTGTGTAGGATGTTGACACTGAGCTTATAGGGAAGATGCTGTGGTTCAGAGCTGGCCCTAATTCTTCTTTTTTAGGTTCTGCCAAACAGCTCCTGCTTTGGGGTCCCATAGATGTCATCGTCAGTAACCCCCCCTATGTTTTCCATGAAGACATGGCTTCCTTGGATGCAGAAATCCTCGGGTAATCCGACCAACAGACTTTTCCTCTCCTGTTCCTTGAAGCAAGGTTTTCTCTCTGCTTCCTGGTGCTACACACAAAACATGCAAATGTACTATACACGTGCAAAGTGTAGGTGTGTTTATATGGTATATAATAATTCAGTGTTACTTTGATACTGCTTACAGGCCTGAAGCAGTATCAAAGTATTTTAAATATTCATCAAAATGGAAAAAGCACACGCGTTGAAACTAACAAGTTCTCAATCCAAAATTGTTGCAAAGCATTTTTCCTGTTAGACTTTTCTTTTTAATAATTGGTGTGAGTTTATGAAAGAGTAATCTGAGCAGCTTTTTGTGGTGGGTGGAAATGCTGCTGCCTATTCTCATCCCAATCCTTGTCTTAAGCAGAAGAAAAAAAAAAAAGAATAAGCTCTTTTGGGATATGAAACTACTTTGTCTGTGCTGGTTCTTCCCCAAAATTGATTGTCATGCATGTCAGGACAAAGTCCTGTCCCTACCTCTGTATGAGGTGTTCACCAGAGCACCATCCCAGTGGGCTCTGCCGGGTGAGCAGGCAGGCTGAGCTGGTTATTGGCTTGGTTGAGAGCAAGCAGTGATCCCTTGCTTTACAACCCCCTCTGTCCCTGTCCAGCTAACACAGAACAGATCCATGTGTTGGAACTGTGACACCCTGGCTGCAGTTGGCTCCTAATCTTCAGGCAGACTTCAGGGGATGTGTTCTGCTTGTGCTAAATGTGGCATTTCTTAGCCCAGGGGTGGATGCCTCCTCACTCCTTGTATTTTACATAAAAGCCATGAGTGCTGTCCCTGCCATGGGAGCACTGGAGTTGAGGTGTGTTTGGTGCACCTTTCTCCATGGAGCGTGGGGTGATGCATTTGCAAGGTCCACATTAATCACTGTTCAATGTCTTCTTCCCACACCCCAGCTATGAGGACCTTGATGCACTGGATGGGGGAGATGATGGGATGACAGTCATCAAAACGATTCTGGCTTTGGCTCCTTCTGTTCTGAAGGATTCTGGGTAAGCACGGCGCTCTCTTTGAATTTTGTGTCTTTTGTCCATTCACTTCTATAACTCTGTATCTTCCTGTAAGAAAATAGTTGCAAAATTGTCCTCCTGTTGCCCTATTTGATAATACCATTTTTAAAAATGTCACATTTTAGCCACAAATTAGCTTGACATGGATTAATAAAGGAATAGAGGCCTTCCTTGGCTGGGGGTGGTGCTTCATGGTCATTGGTGAAGTGAGAACCTTTAGAGATCAAAGCAGGAGCAAAAAGAACATGGAAGAGAGTTCAAAAAGCAGGGAAACTTTCTGAGGTGAAAAACGGATGGAAAGAGAAGCATTGTAGAACTCTGGGAGGATGGATGTAGATCTCCACTTCCCTCCCAGCCTTTATTAGGGGAAACTTGGTTGTTGTGCCAGTGTACAGTGCTGAATGTCCCAGGAGAAAGAAGATCAGCCAGGGATAGTTTCTTAAATGTTAAATTTCTCCATGATTAGTATTGAAGACTGATTGTTCTTATTCTCTGTCATGTGGGATCCATTTTGAAGATCATCGTGCCGATAACCAAAAGTCCGAGTGTACTGTTCATGTGCCAGGGCATTCACACATCCTGTTAAATACTCCTGACGTTTGGCCAGCAGAAAAGAGGTTGTTGAAAATTTGCTGTTTTGAGAAGAAGAATGGGAATATTGAGAGGCATAGTCCATGCAGAATTCATTCCTCATGCTTTGTGTGACCACAAGAGCAGAAGATGCTCCTCAGAACTTCCCAGCAACAGAGACTGGTCCCATGGGGTTGTTTGTTAGGATTATTTCTTTTCCTTCCCTTTTTGCTTGTTTTATAAGGTGGACCCCCCCAGTGAGGGGGTGGAAGTTTTTTAGGGTCAGAAATAAGGACCACACCCAGCTTGGTGAATTTGTAGGGAGCATTCAGTGTGGGATGTTTTAGGAATTCTTAGTAGAGCGTATGATGGGACCTCTGTCCTTTGCCTGCTAGACCTATATCGTGCTGTGCTGTCCCAGGCCATGACCACCTCCATCAATCCCTGTGCCTGGGATCTGGGGTGGTCCTGCCTCCTCACAGGAGGGGAGATGGGAAATGGGCTGGTGTTGTGAAGCCTGGCAGAAATGGAAGTAGCCCTGCAGTGTCCAGGCAGTTGGGATCTGCATCTGAAATGGACAGCTAAGATCTGTTTTAGTATTACTGGATTGCAGTGTGTTTACTGACCTTTTCATTTCCCACTGGTAGGAGTCATCCAATAGGAAAGACTTTAATTTTCATCAGTTTAACAACCTGAACATGTACATTTCCCTACTTTTTACTCCTGAATGTGCCTTTTCAGGAGTGTATTTCTGGAAGTTGATCCCAGACACCCGAAAATGGTGGAGCACTGGCTACAGGCGCACCCAAACTTACCACTCACCCTCCATGCCATTCACAAGGACTTCTGTGGCAAGTAAGTCTTTTCTTACCTTCAGATTTTTGCTTCAGGTGTAGGTCTCTGTCCTTTGTAGAATATGTCCCCACACCCTCATGTGCTGAATGAACTCAGCCAGAGAAGGTCCACAGCTGAAGCCAGTCTTTGACAAAATAGGGGCTGTCTTGTAGTATCTCAGCCTTCTGATATCCTGAAACAGCCTGGCAAGTGTTTGAGTCATAAATTCTGACACAGGTAAGCATTTCTGATGGGGTGACAGGCTCTGGTGGGTTTGCCATTAGAAAATTACTGCTTTTGTAGGATAGAGGTAGAGGCACAGAGTGATACGTAAAGCTCTGCTCATTCTTTTTCCCACAGGCCGAGGTTTCTGCACATCCAGAAACGAAGCACATGACAACTGTGCCAGACATAACTCTTCTTGCAGGATACTTTTTGCTCTTGAGCACAGCTGAACACTTGAAAACTCCTTCTGCCAGGTGAAAGGAGCCTCCACTTCATTCCCCAGTGTGTTGGAGTCTCCATGCAGGGACAGACTCCCTCATTTCCTGATACAGACTTCACCCAGAGATGCGGAGGTTCAGCTGAGCGTGTGGAGGAGTTTCAACTTCCTCAGGGTACTGCACAAAACTTTTTAGTCTGCGCTGCTAAAGTGACTCATTAATCTCAGGATCCAAGACAGAAGAGGTCACAGCTCCAGATATTTCATTAAAAATACAGCTTCTCAACGTGCTAGATCACCCATTTGACCTAGAAAGGATTCCATATTTTTTTGGCCTTGAGATTCATTTATGTAGAATGTGACCAGATTGGATGATAGGTTCAAACTCTGATTTATACTGGCACGTGGATTTGCAGATATAACAGGACATTACTGACCTGCACATTTCAAATTCAGTTCTATTCCAGGATCCTGATGCTCCAACAGCAAAGAGCTTTTGTTTCCTACTCCTGCTGAGTGACATGTCATTGAAGAATCATTGCACATGTTACAGCACCTGATCTACAGCCCTTGGCACTTGGTGGATGCTGCCAGAAACAGCCAAAACATTGTAATAAAGATAGTGCTTCAGATCAGTGTCTTTACAAGAATTGCTCTGCAATTACTCAGACATCCTAGCAGACCTGAATAAACACCTGACACCCACACTTTGCTGTGATAGTAATAGAAATGCCCAACTTCCATGTGAGGCATTTAGTTGCAAGACTTTACAAAGAAGGCCAGAGTTACTTAATCCAGTTTTGCAGATGGAGAAGTTGAAAAACAGGAGGTGAAATGACTTATACAAAATTTAACAAGTTAAGTTTGAAGTAGGACTCAGTCTCTTGACAGCTGTGGGAATAACTGAGGTCTGTCTCTTTAGGAAGGATGACTCAGAGCAGAGTTGCCTGAAACAACACTGAGAGAAGTCCCTGAAATGGACAGGCAACATCATGACATTAATAATGGCAGGATTAAATTCAAGCTGCTGCTTGCTGTTGCTGCTGTTTCTGGTGTTGCAAGTTCCCTTCCTGACCATAGCTAGTGAGGGAAGGAAGGAAAGCAAGCAAAGGAAAGGATCTGGTCTGCCAGTGCAAGTGGAAGCAGTTGCTGGGCCAGTGGAGGTGAGCACTCAGTAGGGGGGAAGTGTCCAGTGACCCTGAAGTCTGTGTGCCAGGGAGGGGCTGCCAGGCTCTGTCCGGGCTGGACTGGGACTGCACTGCCAGACACATTGTGCATCAGCAGACTGAGGTTTAGAGGCATTACATGAACACTAATACATCTCCCTTTCCCGTCTAGCTCTCCCACTCTCCCTACTCTTTAATTCACCCCCTAACTCCTGAACATTGGCCTTGCTTTCCCACTGTCACCCGAGGTCCCTGTGACAAACCAGCACTCAGGTCTCCAGCTGGACCCTGCCCCAGCCCCTGGGCTGTTACAATTCACAGGCTGGTCTTTTCCCCGTTGTACCTCACACTGCATTTATCCACCCCAGTAGTGAGCCATGTCCTGTACACTCGAAACTCTGAGTCTTCTCTGGCCTGCGGTACCTGCCCTGGTTAAACACAGTAGAGGAAATCTGGGGAAAGAGAGAACTTAAAAAGGTCAGTTAAAGTGCACTTGAACTTGGGTTTGGAAATTTCTGGTAGTTCTGCTAGAGCTATGAGTACAGATTGTAGTCAAGGAGGTGGTGTTTTGTTTGGTTGTGGATTTCTTTTTAATAGTAATTCAGGGGTATATTTTAAGTTCAGTGTGTCAGACTCTGTTTAGAAATTAAATTTAAAGAAAGGGGTTCAGAGGTTTCTCCTGGGTGCAAGCAGTGTTCAGGTATGAAACAGTGCGACATGCACAGCTTGCTTCTGCAGGATGCTTAAAAGCTGGGTTATGGGAGTGTTAAATGGCATCATGCTACATTCTTCAGGGGTTGGCTGTTTCCCTGCAGCAGGAGTTAGCTGACCCTCCAAGAGTCCAAAGTGGCTGGGCTGTGGAAGGCAGTGTGCTTTTTCTTGGAAGCATCTTGTCTGAGCTCTGAGCAGAACAAATTCCCTGTGAGACAGACTGTTGGTCTAATCCAGTAGCACAAGTGTTAAATTCCTATATTTATAGCTAAAGCAATGATAAAAATGCAAGCATTTCCATGGATTTGCATTGCATAGTGTTTATATATCATGGAAAATCACATGGTGCTGCTGACCTTTTCATAAAGACAAGAGTGGAAAAAAATTGCAGTTCCTCCCAAGAGGCTGGATGTTCTTGTCAGACTCACATCCGAGGGAATGTGCTGGTGTCGTACAGCGTGTTCTTCAGTGCTTTACACATGCTGGCCCAGGCTCACTTAGGGACAGAGAAGGTTTCTGGAGGTGATCGGTTTAAGGAACCAGAAGCTCCTTGCTGGAGCACTGGGCTGTGCCTGTGTTTTCTGTGAGCAGGAGGCTGAGCTGCCACTGGCTCCCTGTGCACGTGAGCTCTGCAGAGGCAGAGCTGCTCCCTGGAGCCACGGAAGGCTGATGCTTCACTTGGCATTTTGCGTAATCCAGTGTCTGACATACATTGAATTTTCTGGGAATTTACTGGGTCTTTGGGATTGTACTGAAACAGTGATTTGATTCTTGAGGTGATGCTTTCAGAGAGAGGCTTCGTTTTCTTTCAGGATGCTGCGGAGTTTGGTCGTGTGTGTGCTCACATCTGTGTTTTGGGGTTACCAGGTGTGTGGTGTCCACTGGGGTAACTGGCCTTCCCCGAGGAGGAGATGGGAAACGCAGCTTGGCAGAGCCCTGCAGATGGAGCTGCGGTCCCAGTTTAGCTGTATCCATGCTGGAGAGACTCCTGGCTCAGCCTTCCCCCGGCAGAGAGAGAACTGGGGTCAGCAGAGGGCTGAAGGGTTGGTGCAGCTGCAAAGCAGGGCTTTAACCTCAATTCCTGTGCCAGTGAAACAGAGCTTTGACACTGGGCTTGTGCCAGGGAACTGGAAGGGGACTCACAGCTGTGGAGCAGGACTGGGGTTGTACCTCATGTTGTTAGTGGGGTCCTGGATCCCCCTAGGGCTGGAGGTGAGAGATACAGTACCACTTTTGTTCTTCTGTGATGTCCATGCGAGCACCCCACAGTGCAAGTACCACCTCTGCTTTCAGTCTCCACCCAAGATCTGGGGTAGAAGGGACTTTTGCAGGGACCTTAGAGAGACAAAGAAATATGTTTATCCTCACAGAGAATAAACCACCCGTGGTCTTGTAGGAAGGAGACTGACAGAGTAGGAATTGACTGACAGAGTAACTCCCCTAGGGTGACACACATCATCTCTGGGGACCCAGATGACCGAATGCACGTGGGTTACTGGCTGACACTCAGTGTTCCTCGATGTAGGGCCATAGATCAAAATGGTTTGGAAGAGTGCTTGACAGTCATCTTAGCCCAATTTCCCCGTCCAAATAAGCATCCACTTGCTTTACATCATTCCTGACAAATGTTTGCCCAGCGTAATCTAAAAAGCTCCCAGTGCTGATAAGGACTCCTGCATGCAATCTGTTTGGGTGCTTTGTTGCTCTATCTGCTGGAAGGTTATCCCATGTAATGGCAGCTCTGTGCAATTAAAGCCAAGCACTTCTTGTGTCCTGGGGTGAACAGCTGCCTCTCCTTAGAGCACTTCCGTGACTGTTCCCATGTTTCCTCAGTCTTCATTTCTGAGGGGAAAAAGGTCCAAATTGTGTTGTTTCTTAGGCTGCTTGCACCTCCTTCCCTCCCTGTGAAGTGTAAGGGGGTCATGTGTGCTGCAGACATGTTGCGGGTGATGCTTGGGCCTCTGGTGCGTGGAATAATAAAGCTGCTCGAGCTCATCCTGTTACAGAGGAGGAGTCATTTCCCAAGTGAAGACTATGCCAAAACTTGCATTAACATTTTGTTTGTCTGGGAAAGTTATCAAAAAGTGTATTTAAGTTTTAATAAACTACAATTTCCTCTCCAGTTTGAATCTAGAGGGACAAATACCTGGTGAAAGAAGGCTTCTCTTTCACAGTCAAGAAGATAATGACATACCAAGATAGATTTAATCCAGTTTCTGGGCTATTTGCTTTTCCATAAATGTTTTTGATATGCTTTCAGTTAAGTGTCAGAAGTTTCAGATGCTTCCTGCTGTGGAGGGCCATGTCACAGTCCTGTTTCTTTAGCCTGGCAGCTGCTGGCAAATCTCAGCATGGTCCATCCGGTCTCTGGTGAGTGCAGGAGGCTATTTCTGTGCTGCCATCCTGCAGCCCTGGAGCATGGCCAAGGCATGCCCTGCATGCAGCTGTTGTGAGTGGGACAGGCAGCGGAAGTTACTGTAGCCTCAAGGGTGTTCTCAAATGTGCCCTCACTGTGGCATCAGACCTGTGCCCAGTTCTTTTGTGCTTTGCAATTACTTGTCTGCCTGATTGTGCCAGACAGGCTTAGGGTGGCATGCCTGGAGGTCAGAGTCTGGATCTGAACTGTTCCCAGGATTTGTGCTCCAGCCTGGGGTAGTCTTTCCTAAGTGTGCCTGTGAGCAGGAGGTGGGTCCTGTGGGATACTGACCTGTACTGGACTCTTGGGGCTTGCCCGTTGTTGCCTAAAACCAAAACAAAATTCTCTGGCAATTTTTGTATAGAAAGGTAGAGAGCAGTTCTTTATTGAAGTGCTTTAATGGGCACAGCATACACATTGCATATTGCTCCCCCTCCCCCCCAATATAAGCTTCGCAATTTTATAACACTAGCTGATTATAATATCTAACTATTATATCATGGTTACACCCAGCCAAAAATTATCTGCCCCTTTGGACTTCTCTCAGGCACCCCTCCCTGAGCTGGGTGGGTGGTCCCAGAGACCCAGTATCTCCATCTTCCTCAGCACCTTCTGTCCTGCTTGGAACAGTTTCGAAGTTTCTGGGTCTTCTGGATAGTTTTGACTGGGGCATATCAGAGAATGTGCCTATTACATTTTTCTGGGTACATTCTATACAAGCTAGATGTTCTTGCTAAAATCTTTATCCATTGAGATCCTTGATGAGGAACATTAAACAATATTTCAGGAATCTAATACAAAGGTACTTAGCTAAAGTGCCGCTAAAAGCTTTATACTAAACTCTGTCTAATCCTAGATTTTAAGACATCACTGTCACAGAGGGCTTGGCAAAGCAGCCTCTGAGGGTAGAGTAAAAGTACAAGTTGTTTGCTAAATTGCCTGCTCATGTGACTTGGGGTTTTTGGTCACCTCCAGAGAGGGTCTCTGAGGCTTGTGTTTCCCCCTGGGTAGGAATGGAGCAGACCAAAGAACACTGGTGGTACAGGGTGTGATCATGTTGACCTGTGTGTGCTGCACTGAAACACCATGGTGATTTTCCTTCTGGGCTGGATCCTGGAATGAGGCCTTTGGGGAGTATGGTGTGTGCAGATCCTCTGGAGAAATAACTGTTTTTCTTGGGGTTTTCTCTTGAGCAAACTGCTTTAGATTTCTTTCTTTAATGTCCAAGAAAAGAAATCCTTGTGCCTTTGGATTTCATTGTGGGGACAGTGGGTAGGAATGACAAAGAAGGGGGAACTTGTTTGCAGTAGTTCGTGCCCACAAGCAAGGCCTAAGGAATTCCAGCTGTGCCCAAAAGCAGGCATGACCTGCACTCTTCTCCATCTGCTATTACTAGATCAGAGGCAAACAAGCTGTCATTTCACTTTGCTCCCTTTGGGAAGCTTCACGCTGCATTTGCCAGAAACTTTCCAGTGGTTCCGTCCTATACTGGGGTTCACTGGATCTGGATTCAAATCCTTGCTGTGTGACAAACTGCAGGCCTGACCTTGGCGTATTTTTGCTTCCTCTGTTCCCTGCTTTTACAGCTGGAATGTTATCCCTTTGCTGTCTTTCAAGCCATTGTAAAAGTACCTTATATAGAGGATGTGAGGTACCCAGTTACTTGTGAAAGGACTGTGGCTGTCCTGTGGCTGTTCTTCAATTACACCCAGAAAGAGCAAAGAACAAGCAACCTTCTATGAAATTCTTCTCCTCTGCTGCTTAGTGAGAGGGCTCCCTACCCTGCTGCAGTGTGATGAACCAGATTGGCTTTGCTGCTTCCCAGAGGACGTGGGAGTGAGCCAGAGTACCAGCACCAGTTTTTCTGCAGCAAGAGCATCTCTGAGCACAATGAGAGTGTGACACAGCTGCCAAGGCTGAGAACCTGCATCCTGTTCACAACAGCAGCAGTGCACCAATGTCAAATGTGCTGTATTGCAGGCAGATGCAGAGAAGTGCTGCCACATGTCGTGGTCTCCGTGGTTTGTCTCCTTGATGTGGTTGATGTCAGACCTGTAGCCTTGCATAAGTGGCAGCCTCTATCTCTAAAGATCTGCTCCATCTTCTTCCTTCACCAGCACACCAGAATGAATCACTCTTGTGTGCCTTGTGTGCTCATCCCAGTATTTGGGGCAGAGTGGGCATCAATGTGTTATTTCAGGGGCAGCTGCCCCATCAGCCTTACAATGACAGCTATGGCTCCATGAGCAAGGCTACCACAGGATGGGAGGCCTTAGAACTACTGTGTGTGAGCAAACTGCTGCCTGGGATGGAAGGGGCCTTGGCCCCATTCAATGTTTGCTCTGGCTTCAGCTTGCTTTAAAGGGCTACATAAGTAGTCTCATACTTCATCCTTTCTTTTGTGGCAGCTGGCATGTTCTGAGGTCATCCTGTCCATGGCAAGGAGCATCAGGACACATGGCAGGGATTCTGAGCTCCCAGGCTGCAATTTGCAGTGTGGCAAAGAAGAGTTTGCCTTAGAAATATCCAGGGCCAGCAGGTGTGGTGAGAAACTAAGGCACAGCAAAGGAAGAGCCATGGTGGAGTCATAGGAGGAGCTCAGATGCTCCTTGTGGCAGATCTGGCAACTGAGCTGTAGCTGTTCTTATTCCTCCCTTGACTGATTCTTTAAACAGTGTCCATCCCAGCTGTTCCTTGGAAGGCTGATAGTGCCATGAGAGCAGGAAGCAGTGATTGGTATTCCCTGATGGACAGTGTGACCAAAGAAATGTTCAGTTTTGAGATCCTTGGTGCTGGGATATGACAGGAGGGTAATTTTCACAGCTGGTGTTACTGGCACAGCCATTGCTAAATGCTGCGGGACCTGGAGGCACACAAATGGCAGAGGGTTTGGAGGAAGGGAGTGGTGAAGAAACCAGGACATGAATCTCATCTAGAGAAGATGATTCTTGAGAAAGGGTATGTTAAAATGAAGCCAAGGTTTTAGGAGGGATGGCCTGTGCTGCCACATTCCTGCTCTGGCACTCTGAAGCCATAGTAGGGGTGTGGGGCTGAGTCTCTATAAGGTGCAGCTTGTATATAGGAGGCAAACTGAGCATTTCTGCTCAATATCTGCACTTCAGTGAGTGAGTGGAGCCCCTTCTCCAGTGTGGATGGCTTCCTGGTGGAGCATGGTTGGTGGGCAAGGAGCAGCAGTCAGAGCACAGGACTGAGAGGCCTCATTGATTGAGAACAGAGCATGGCTGTGTGTGTCACAAAGGTGCCACTGGCCTGAGTTTCTATAAACACAGTTTACATGAAAGTTGTGAGTACCGAGGAGGCAGAACTCTGCTTCTGGTGGGATGTATCCAGCAATTCTTATGTGGGACATTTTGATTTCCACTTTATGCCAGCTGCTGTTTAAGCTATCCACCTGTTTCTTCTTCCTCTCCTGGTGGTTAGGTTGTCTCCTGTGTTTTATATATACACAACAGCATGCACACAGTGGAACAAGCCCATCAGCTTGGTAGCACAGTGCCCAGTGCCATGGAGTCCTTACCTGGCAGCCTCAGCTGCTGCAAGAGCTACAGTACCCAGCAATGCTGGCAGGAGAGTGGCTTCTGCCATCTCTTGCAATCTGCTTAAAATATTACAGAAAGAACTCTAGATTTGAAATACTCCCTTGAAGCAAAATTAAAACTCACACAAGTTATCTGTTAAAACCAAAAACTGATATTTATTAATTGTTAAGAGATGCAAAGAGAAAGAGGAAATAAAAGGTTGGAAAATGCTAAGATTACTTCTAGAAGCAGAGTGAAGATACCACCAAGAAGTTACTTTTCTGCCTGGATATCGGAGGAGTGTATGTGGCAGGGAGAGATATTTGCGTTTTACCCATTTTTTTCTCTGTCTCAGGCGCTTTTTGATGTTATCTCCTTTAGCTGCAGGGGGTCTTCTCTGGAAAGCATTCAGGATGTGTGGCTTTTGCTGCTCACGAAGGGCTGTTTAGGGTCCCTCTCAGCTGCACCACCCTGGTCCTCAGAAACATGGTAAGGCTGGGGGAATAGGCCACAAACTCACGCATGTGATGCCGTCGGTCGTGTTTCTGTCCAGGCCAGCAGAGTCCGAGTCTCGGGTGGCAGTCAAGCAATACATGATGGAAGAAGAAAGAAAGGTGAGGGGAGGTAGGGAGGGAGCCCTGGCTATGGTAACCAGTCTCTATCTCCCTTTCCTCTTCCCCCCTCATTTTCCAAAATTCGTCTTCAACATTTATAGTGTTCCAGGGAGGTTGTAAGTGATTTCTTGGCACATAGCCCTATTCAGATGTTCAAAGAGATAGGATAACCATAAACGATGGCAGGATTTTTGGCACGAAAAGTCCAGCAGAAAGTTCTGGCGCAAATTTTTTGGCAAAGGATGTTTTTTGAGAAATTCTCTGATAGCAGGCAGGATGTTTGTGACTTTCTGGTAAAAGTGCTGATAGACAGTTTTTCGATGGAATGTTATTGACAGGTGGAAAACAATGGAGGAACATTATTCTTGGTATTTCTATGCTATCTGTGTCTTACACCATCAACATCCTCACTGTTTTAATCGGAATATGCATCTAAGACTGCCTGGAATGTGAACACAGTTGCTTGGGTTGTTGAAAAAGCCTTGAGTTATTATAAAATTCCTGGCCTGGCATTTGGCTGATGATTAATTACTTAGGTTTACGTAGTGCTTGGATGTTCCAGTTGTAAATCCAGAGCAAGCTGTTGACCTCGGTAAAGTCATCCCAGTCATTCCCGTTGGCACACCTGGTGCTGTGTGGTATTTGTATTCTGTGAAACAGATGTCCAGTCATTGATTTAAGCCTTTCTAGGGATGGGAGGCTGTTAAGGTGACAAATCTTTTCTCCTCTCCTATATTGCTTTGCCACTTACCCAGGAGTGACACGCTTGCCATACTTTGACTTGGACCTTGCTGCTGCTCTGGAGTCCTTCTCTGAGCCTTTGCAGTTCATGGTGTGTTTGTATTGCCACAGTGCTTAGAAACATCCTGCAGGTTACTCCCTCTCTTTCTAAATTTTCACTGCTCTATTGCCCTGCCAGAATCTTGTTGTGTAACTCTCCCCTTGCCAACTTTGTTGGCTTCCCTGGATAAAATTTCTATATGCTAAATAATTTGGAGAGACCTTATGGCAGAAAAGTTCTACTCTAAAAGCAGTTTTAGTCTTGCATTGTCCTTCACGTGGTGTTGCAGCTGATGGGCTTTGTTGGGTGGAGTCCTGGTGCTGCTCTCTGTGCTTGAGAAGAGCAGATGAAGATCATACTTCACTCAAACAAGGCTTTTCATTTAATGTGGATGAGCAGCAGGCACTGAGGCTGAAAGTAGATTTTGTACTTTAACTTCCAGGCCAGTGAGTTTCTTGTCTTGTCTGTGTCAGCAGACAGCAACCCTTTGTTCAGCAGCACAACTTCTTCCACCTCAGCAACACACACACACACTCGCACATGTGATGCAGGTCCTGAGTTGTGCAATGAACTCCAGGGTAAGTTCCATCAGCCTGGCAAATACATCCTCTGTTCTGCTTCAGGCATGATTGTGTACCCTATTGACCAGCAGGAAAGCCAAGAGTAAGGAGGTAGTTACTTGTTTGGTTTTTTTGGCTTTCGCATCCAAGTGGGAAAGAGAAAGGCCATAAGTACTCTGAGAGTGAAAATTCTGTCCTTGGAGAGGTGGTCTTCGTAACTTGTGAAAGCTGGATAATTTAATAAAATTAGTCAAGTATTAAATTCTTTAATGTAGTAAATAGGTATTTTTGTTACTAAGTAGGGTTGGAATTAAGGCCAGTGTAGGTCATGAGCACAGAAATTCAAAGATGAAGGTATCCGGATGAGTGCCCTGTAGCCTGTTGGTGTCCTGATCACAAAACAACTGCTTGGAATCCCATCTTTACGGTGGTTGGTGCTTGCTGGAACCTTCCCCTGCTGGTGCAGGATCTGAAAAGGCAGGGCAGGAGGCCCCACACCCTCTGATGGTGTGCCTTTTCCTGAGCCCCTCTGGAAGGTGTGGGCACTTGTCAGTAGAGCATGGATAACATCCTGCATCCCACCCAGGAGGGTGACACTTCTCCCTCTCAAGGTCTGACCTGCTGCTTTGTGCAGACAGTGGGCAGAGGAGTGAAGGGAACCCCCTTTTCCCTCCGCTTCTGATCTGGCAGTGCCCTACTGCCCCACCAAGGCTCTGCTCAGCCCGGAGCCTGCTGTGCCTGACCTCCCATAACCTCTGTTTGTGCTGTGGATCCCGGCAGGATTCGCTGCATCCAGATCCTCTTGGACTTTGTTCCTAGCAAAATATCCTGCTCAGGCTTCTTGGAATTAAGACACAGCCTAACTCAGAATTGCTGCTTCCTGGGAAGTTCTGACACAGTAAAGCTTGTTTGGCATTTTTTTTCCTGTTTAATCAGAATGAAATATTTTTCAAAATTTCCTATGAGGACACTGTGTCCCAGATTTTGAGTTTTAGAAATGTTCTGCTCTGGGATTTCTGATTTTTTTTCCTTTGAGTTATATCCATTTTAAACTGTACTGCTTATGCTTCCTGCTGATTTGTGAAGTAAAGCCCAGTAGCAGGTCACAGTACGTATATTATATAAGAAAACTGTACTTACCTGGTTTTTTTTTAATCTGTAAGAACAACTCCTGCTTAATATGAATGAAACATCTTATCTTATTTCCTAGAACAAGAACTCCCTTGTTTGCAATGTAATGAGTGTTTGGCTGCCATTACAGCACCAGCAATGCCTTAATCTAGAAAACTGGGTAACATTTTGTTACAGAGTAACAAATGTAACTGATTTGTCTTAACAACCTGAAAAGTGATAAATATTTCACTGCTTTTGCCACATTAGGGCAAGGCAGTAACAACACATGTGTGATAAAAATCTCTTGAGATAAAATTTGGATGTTCTGGAGTAGAGCTTCTGATTCTGCTCCAAGCTGTTCCAAGTAGCTTTGGCAGGAACTTTTATCAAAACCAATGCTCTTTCAAAAACAAATTAAAGAAAAAGTCTATTGTTAAAAGAAGTTCCCCCCAAAAGGTTGTTTTGTTGTTTTGCTGGTGCTTTTCTGCTGGCTGTCCTTCTGTCTGCTCCTCAGTGTTGTGAGTAGAGAAGTCTCAGACGGTCTCATGAGTACCTAAACCCAAGTCTCCATAGTGCAAGTCCTCAGAATCCCTTTGTTGCACCAGCTGCTCTTCCCTGGCTCTGCACTGCTTTTGTACTGCTTGTAACTCACCGTGTCAGGGGTGAGGTAATTCTCCCCCTCCTGAGGCAGGAGCTGTTCAGGCAGCTGCTGTCCTTGCTGCCCCTCTCCAGGGCAAGGACAGCGTGCTCTCCCTGTTGGACCCCTTCTGTGGAGCCTTCCTCCATGTGCAGGGAATGCCAATGGTGGTGTGTCTGTTTATCTTCTCCAAAGTGTTGCCCAAACAACCAACACAAATGAGTTCCAAAAAAAACCCCCAGGATGTCATGAGCAGGGAAGATGACTTGAATGACTAGGAGGGCACAAAATTAATGGAGCCAAAGTTTCCTTTCCTATCCTACTTTGCATTGTCTGGTGGGTGGGCCTTGGCTGCTCTTGTGGAGAAGTTGTTCCTGTGGTTACCTTTCAGCATTCCCCACTGCAGACACTGCTGGGAATCCACGGTCTGGGGAGCCAAATTCCAGTGTGGATCACAGGACAGATGAAGAACTTATCAATCTTAAATTAAATTCATGCAGCTATTACACTGTATAGTTAAACCAAACTGATGCTACAGAAGCAACTCGCTTGTTAGAAGCAAACGTTCAGTTTGGGGATAGGATGGGCAGTGGAGGAGCAGATCTGGGTGTGGCATGGCAAAGGGCTGCAGTGACAATGGGATTTATTTGCATGGGAGTCGGTACACAATCCAGGCATCCCCAGTTTTGAGCTGTAAAATACTCTAGCAGAGAGCATGAATCAGCAGGGTGCTGCTGAAACTGCCCTGCCCTTTGCGAGGCTCAGCTGCATGTTCACCCCACACTACTGATTTAAAGCCTTCGTTTGTCCTTTATTTAATAGTGTCAGTGACAGAAACTCATACCTATCAGGAAGGGCTGAGCTCCCAAACAGTCAGGAATAAAGATACTGAGAGCTTTGCTGCAAATGCAGAGATGGGAAGGTGACAAGTTTTGAGTAGTGTAGAACAAGCAGATTTATGAATTGGTTTGTGCTGTGTGATCTTAATGTCAGTATTACTGCAAGGATCTGGGAGCAGTGCGTGAGTGCAGACAGGGTCTTAGGGCAGCTTCTGGAACCATGCCACTGGAATAGCACTGGACAAGTTCCCATGGGTGTGCTCCTCTGAATTTTATTTCTTATCTATAAGAAATGTCCCCACTCACCCCAGTTTACAGAATTAGATTGAGGGTTGGAAAACACAAGAATTCTTTGTTCCCTAGGCTAAGATCTGCATTTAGCTACGTCCAAATTAAATCGTCATGCAAGTGTGGAAATGCCTTTGCTTGTTCTTAAGTGGTGTTTCATATGCCATTGTTCCCAGCCTGAGTTTATACTGAAAGTGGATCTTTGAAAGGCGAGGCAAAGGCTGGGGTGTGGGAGACAGCGCAGCAATATATCCACCACTGGAGGCTGCAGGGAAGCACCAGTGTATTGAAATCAGCAGGAGTTTTCCCCATGAGCAGGGAGCTGGTGTTTCATTATCAGGGAATGACCTCTGTTGGGTGAAGGATGTTCCCGTTGTTCATGGCAGCAGAGAAGGTTCAGTGGATGTATCTGAAGGGACTGTTTGGCTGCATTTTAGAGCTTGTGAAGTCTAGTTAAGGGCTATGTACTTCTGAGAAGGGCAGGTCTAAGATTTGAGGGCCTCAGGGAGGCTCTGTCCTTCTGTCACCACTGCCTGAGCCAGAGTCAGTGGTGTTCAGAAGAGTCTGCCATCGAGGGAAGGAGGCTCAGGAGGCCCAGGATCAGGGAAGGCTTCTGAGGAAGTTTGCTTGTTTTAAAGGTTGAGGAGCAGAGCAGTGTGGCTGGTCCCTGCAGTGTGTGTGGAACTGAGTGCTGGCATCATCTTTCCCACTGTCTGTGTCCCCAGACAGTCTGGGAATGCTGTGCATGAGGAGCTGGCAGGTGGGAGGAGGGGGGGGAAGGAGCTGAGTGCTGAGGCGGCTGCTGGAGGCACCAGAGGGACTTTGACTGTAATGGGAACATGTGGTGAAGGTGTGTCAGGGCTGACATGGTCACAGGATGGTTTCAGGAGACAGTCCTGCTACAGACAAGGGAGGTTTGAAACCAAGATATGAGAATGTGCCAAGAACTCTGTGAGTGGTTTAGTCCAAAACATGGACATGCAAAGGAACAGGTCCAGAACGGGGCTGGGAGGGTGAAAAGGGGACAGAAAGCTTGGCAGGTGAGGCAACACCAAATGAGATGAGTTTGTTCTGCCTAGCAAAACAAAGCCTGGGAGGGAACGTGATGTCTCTCTGTAAACACTTCATTGGCAAGTAAATACTAGAGGGAAAGAAAAGTTCTTTATATTAAAGATCAATGCTGGCACAAGGACAAAGTGGTACAAATTTACTATTAATAAACTGAGCCTGGAAATCAGATTTTCAACCGCTGGAGTGAGATTTTGAACCAGTGTCTCAAAGGGAGAAATGAAAACCAAAGGAGCTTTTAGAGAAGCCTGAGGAGTCTGCATCAGCAGGTTAAATCTGACACAGTCTCCTTTCCTTTCATGCATGGAAAGGGCAGAGAGCCTGCCCCAGTGGTCCAGGAAGGAAGGTGAGTGGCTGGAACAGGGAAGCAGCATTGACCAGTTGTGATTAAGAATCAATTGCCAAGATACAAATCAGCTACAGGAGATGAGGACTTTCAGGATAGCTGAGCTGTGCAAATACCCAGTTTGGCTGTATTTGATGTTTAAGAACAGAGAGTTGGCCAGATATGAGTGTAGAGCCTTTTCACAGCATCGTTTAGAACCAAAGCTTGCACAGTAGGATTACATGCTAAATCTTCCCTCCCACTTCCCAGCTGCTGCCATTTTCTGCTCCGTTCTGCGCAGATCTACACTGTAGGAGGGTGACTTTGTCCCTGTACCCCTAATTCCTCATAAAAGATTAGCATGTGTCCTAGTACCTATTTTGAGGAATGCTCACCTATAGGACAAGTCTGAACTTTTCAGGCAGGAAAATGAGAGAAAATTGCAAACGGACAAGCAAAAAAGCAACCAGGTAAAACAAGAACTTCAGCCCTTGCTGGTGGTACATAGAAAGGTACTCCCAAAAATGGCAGTTCTTGGAGCTGGGATGATGAACCCAAGAGCCAAGCAACAAATAGAAAATGCATCTGGACAGAAAAATGAGGACTGAAATAAGGAATAGTAGGGCAGCAGAGCAAGTACCTTTATTCAGCTCCTCCTCAGCCCTGAGCATTTAGGGCAAAGAGAGCTTGCTTCCTGTGCCTTCTGGAGAGCACAGTGGGTCCTCTAGAGCTTGTGTATTCCTCATGTAAATTGTATTAAGAATCTCTCAGCTATGGACATTCCAGAATGGCAGTACCCTCAGAATAATGATAAATGTTTGGAAAATGTTTGCTGTGTCTCTTTTCACTTTATCACTGCCACATCTCCTCTCTCCTGCCTGTTTGATTTAGCCACACAGTCCTGTATAGGCTGGTTTTCCCAATCATGGGGCTGCCCTACAGACCTGAGAGCTTGTGAAAGCAAACAGTGGGTGTCAGACCCCACCCTCAACTGGATGGAAAGGCAGCCAGCCGTGGAGCAACCCAAGCAGACTTCTCCAATAAGAAAACGAAGGTGATTGGTATTTACTAGTTAGCAGTGATAACTGGGTTGCAGGACAGTTTCAAGTGGTTTTTTCCAATGAAGGGGGCCTTTTTCCACAAACAAATGCTTATCCTACTTATCCTGTCAGTATGACATGCTCAGCTCCTCCCTCAAGCTGAGTTTAAGTCTTTCCATTCTTGCAAGTGGTGAGGATCATTGCAATGAGGTTCTTCTTGAACCTGTCTAGCTCTGGTTGCTTCAGCTTCACTTGGACAGTAAATAATGCAGGGCAGAGTACAGGAATCCAAAAAAAGTGTGTTCATAAAGCCCATCAAAAAAATTCAAAACAGTTTATTCAATCAAAACAAAATGAGTTTGGAGTGTGTTGCACAAGATGTATTGAAAAATCCAGCCACAGTTGCCCTGCTATCTGAATGCTCCTATTCATGATTGTCAAGATTTTTTCCACTAAAGAGATGAAATCCCTGCAATGAATAATGGAAGGTCTTTATCCTAGAAGTTGCATCCCCCACCTGTGTCTCACTTAGAACATGAGTCTGTGTTCAGGGCAGTAGTGCCAGACCCTGGAGAGGAAATCCACCCAAAGAAACAGACTAACATGATGTAATGCCCTGAGAAGAACGATGCAAATAGGAACTCCCCCAGTGTCAGTGTTGTGCCTTTTGGGCTGACCCCTCTTCTCCAGGAGCAGCAGTGCTGGACAGTCCCTGCAGGTAATGAGGCATTTGCCTCTTGTTTCACTGGCTCAGGGCAAGGGATATCATGGAGACAGGACATCATCTGGTAAAAGTTCAGTTCAGCTGCAGATGTCGTGGAATATCACCGTGCTATTTGTGTGAGGTGATTCTAACCTGTCACTGTGAGGGTGTAGTGCTTCTTGTTTTAACCACTTTTCCGAAGCTCTTATGTCCTTGCCATGCTGGAGCCGTTCACATTGACACCTGTTGGAAGTGTCTGCAACACAACCTGTTACACAGCCTTGGTCTTCAACACACCTGTAATTTTCCACCTTTGCTCCTAATACTGCTGGGAAGGTTAGTGGTAGTGTGACTCCTGCCGAGTGAGTCACGACCTGCCTGTTGCCTGCACAGCTCTGATAAAATCTCTGCTCCAAAAGAGGGTTGGAGTGTCACTTGCTCTGCTCATACCAGCTCATGTGGGTGCTTGTCTCCATCCTGCTATCTCTGCTGCCAGGCATCTGAGTGGAAGTTGACAGCTGACATCAAGCCCATGGGCTTTTCAGTGACTTTAGCAGAAGGATCTTCAAGAGCTGCATTCGTGATGTAACACACTGTGGCACAGGTTGAGGAGCACCAAATAGCTTGGTGGTTTTCTCATTCTATTTGAAGGAACAACAGAAACAATGACCAGATTATCTGGGTTTTGGTTTATTTATTATTGGGTTCTACCACTGCTCTGTGCTGAGCTTGGTCCGTGTCGGGGGATTGATGACTTCTGTGAAGTATTGAAGGGGTAGACTTGGTCAGTAGGGACACCTGTGACAAATGGCCTTCCACCTGGGTCCTGAGGGCTGGCGAGTGTTGACCCTTCAGGCAGGTGTTACTCAGGGCCAGGCAGGTGCTGGGTGTAAATCAGGAATATGTCCCTGCAGAGGGTGTGGAGCAGCTTAGGCATGGGTCTGGTTTGCAGTAGTGCTTCTTTACATCTCTGGCGGAGTAAATGTGTCTCAAAGGAGGTATTGATTGATTTTTCATCTGTCTGACCTTTCCTCACTGAAAGAACAGTAGAGACACACTGTGGCATGGGCAGGTTTGGCAAGGACCTGGTGGGGACGAGGCTACAGCGCTGTGCTGGTGGAATGGTATTGATTTATTCCAAAGTTTGTTTCTGTGTGAGCAGGGAAGGGAGAAGTGGAGAATTGTGCTTGATGTTAATTCTCAGTGTTGCAGTAAATTGTAGAGTTCTTGAAAAAGTGAATCTATTCCTTTTCGTAGTGTTCCTCCCTCTGCTAACTTAAGCGTAGGTGAAAGCAATGGCTTCCCGGGGTAACTGTGTCAGGACAAGGTAATTTTGTTTTCTCTTGCAGTTCCATGTGTATTAAAAGGAAACAAATCTAGCCTTTCTTGTGTGCCTGAGAGATGAGAGTTAAATACAATAAGACATAAATATAGTGCTAAATAAGATGAGGCTTTTCTCTTCAGAAAGCAAAGTCAGACTAAGCCTGATATCCTTTGAAAACTGAAATATTTGGGGTTTAGTGTATGTAAAAAAGAAAGGATTTTCTGTAGGTCTGAACAAGAAATGGAAAAATTATCATAGTCCTTAAAAATGCTAGGACAGAAAATTATTTTTCATGGAATAGAAAGCATTGGATCATTCTTTAAGGCAGAGTCCTGATTTTTTTTAAACTTAAATTGATTCCATATTATTGCTAAATTATGGTCTGAACAGCACATTATGCAATACACTTAACTGTAAGGTGATTATTGCAGCTTAGATTACTCAGAGCTCTGCTTATCTCTGTGTAATATCTGTACGTCTGCCTGGTTCAGACTTGCAGCAGGCATTTGTGGTTATTTGATAGCTGAGATCAACTCTTTATTCTTTGTGATCTGGTAAGAGATACAGAAGAGAGAGGATAATGTGTAAAGTAATAATATGGTCAGTACAGCTTTTCTGTAACAAAAATCATACAAGGTACTCAGTGATCCAGTTTACAGTGGAGAATGAAAACGGGCCATGCCAAAAGCTTTGGGAAAGGAAAGGAATCTGTAGGAGAAAGTAAACGTTTACCAGGATTGTATGACAAAGTTGCTACCTTCCCTTGTGTAGCCGTGGAATGGCATTATAAACAGCCATTGCTTCTCTTTGAATGGTGTCACTGGGGTGTAACAGAGGAGCATGTTCTGTCTAGAAGGGTAGTCCCAGGCTTCAAATTGTTTCTCAGGCATGTGTGATAAAATGAGGCCCTATGAGCTGCTTGTTTCATGTGTTAGCTCAGATTAAATCCTGTGGCTCCACAAGCATGGGCAGGGTCCATCCTGTGCTCTGAGCAGCGGTGCAGGGACTGAGGGTCACTCCCAGACATGTAGGTGCTGCTCAAGTGGGTTGCTGGTGTTTGGATTTTGTTACTCGAAAGAGGTGCCGAGCTGTAAAACCAGGAGGACTTTACATCACATCTATTGCCCAGGCAAGTGCCTCTTTGTGCCGCAGGCTGCTGCACCCTCAGCGGTGTTGATGCCTGAAGCAGAGCAGCATGAACATCTTCCCCACCTGTACCTGCCAGTGCCCTGCACGGGTTGTCTCGTGCCAGTGGGTGGGAAAAGCTCTGAGCAGGGGGAGTTCATTCTTCAGGCTGCTTGGGAAGTTGCCAAATACACTTTATCCTCTTAGGATTTCCTCCAAGACAGAATGAAGGGAAAGTGGGAGTGTGGTTCCAGAAGCTTTACAGCTCCTTCTGCGTGGCATAGCAGCAGGTTCTCACCTTTGGGGTGGCAACTATTCCTGCTTCCTACAAGGTCAGGAGCTGCTGCCTCACCCAGAAACAGGTGTTTCATTCTTTCCACTTTGAGGAAAAAAAGCAGGAAAAGAGTGTTCTGGATTTCAAACTGGGTCAATAGGCATTGTCCGTATCACACAGCAAATTGCTCCTGGTCTAGGGGAATTTATGATCTCTAGAAAGTGCAGGAAACAAGGAGCTGCTGACAATGGGCTCAGCTGCCTTGGAGAAAGGAGCAGAAAGAGGGTTAAAAATATTATTATTTTTTTTTTTTTTTTAGTAACAGGTGAGGTAAATCAAGCTCTTTGCCTTTGATCCTTGAAGGAACAACAGAATAAACTTGGTAGGGCCATAGGATATGAGCATACAAACCTAAGAAATGCTGGGTCTTCCAGCAGAGCAATCTGGGCACTGACAAATGTGTGGAAGGTATCCTTCTGTCAGCACTGAGCCTCGAAGAAGCTCCTGTTCTAGGAATTTCAGTAGCTGTCTGCATTTAGCTGGGTTAATAGGCAGCGAGAGCCTGTGCTAGTCTTGTGATAAATTAGTTAAAAAAAAAAACAAAAGGCTGGTGTGCTGTTTAGTAAATCAGTGTTTCCTGGAAGAAGATATTCTCAAAGAGTGAAATTACCTATTTTTTGCTTTTTCTAAAACAGTTTCAGTGCTGTGAATGGAGCCAAAGTGGTGCACAAGTCTGGGCAGAATCCTTCATGAGCTGTGAATCTCCCCCAGGGTAAGTCACCCTCTGCTTGCAGATTGTTGTTTGCTCAGTGTCCTGCTCTGTGTCCTGTGGTAACAGTGGAAAACCTGCAGTGCTGGGACTGAGAATGTCACTGTTTTATGCCTTTTCTATCCTGATGGGCCCAGATGGCCCAAGACACCTTTGGGCAGTAACTAAGTGAAACGCAGTGGTGGGGTGAGCTCTGGCAACTGGAAACTGCTGAGACTGTTTCAAGTGTGATGTCTGGTGGAACCTTGGCTCCTGCCCTACGTGCTGTCCTCTCAGTTGGGGCTTGCTGAGAGAAAACTCCTAGGAGTGCCTTAAAAATAAAGGAATGTCATGCAAGGAAAGAGAGGGAATGCCCAAGGCTCTCCCTTCCCTTATACTGTCTGCCGGAAGAGTTGTCTTTGGCTGTTGTCTCTTCCTTTGTTCTGTGTCTGTGTTTTTTTCTGGTGGCTTTAGAGAACTTTCTTCCATCAGAGTTTTTTCCTGTCAGTGAAGTAAAGACACTTGGACAAAACACAAACCTTCCTTCTGGAGCACTATTTCTGAGCACACAAGAATTCAAGGCAGCAGCAAAGCATCACAAAGCCCACAGGAGAGTGGTGTATTATAATACCGGTTGAACAGCAGTTGTTGGTTGTGTGAGGTTGGCTGGGGAGCCAGGAGTTTGCAGCAAGTGGTAAAAACTAATCCAACTGAAAGCTGATTGCTTTTAAACTAAAATTTAAAAGTCCTTTTGTGTGATTGTCTGGAGGCATTTTTTGGCTGGAAAAAAAGTCACTTCACATTTAATAAACCCATTTCCTGTCCCAGTTTCTCAAAAAGCTCTTAATTTTTAACAAATTCTTTGTGTGTGTGTATAGGTAAAACATGAAATCATAATGTTCATTTGAGAATGGAGTTTGTATATTTAAGCTGCAATACCTTTGTATATCTGGAAAACAGTGATGTAAATACCTCGTGAACAAAGTTCATGAGAAGTTTAGGCAGCAGCTGCAGCTTGGGTCTGCAGGGCTCCATGTGAACAGGGGGGTTGGTGTGTTACAAGGTGAAGAAAGGGGCCTTTTGGCTTTAGCCTGACTTCCCAGGATTTGTTAGTACCTGCTGCTTAAAGATTTCTCCTCTTGGAAGTCAGTTAACATTTCAAGTTAAAACTTGGGTCAGTTCATGTTGAGTAAGTCACATATCCTAAAGGCTACATGCTGTGGCTCAATAAGCTCCCACAAACCCTATCTTTTCTCATAAATGGCTCTTTCTTGCCTGACTTCTTCCTGAAAGCTTAGGTAAGCAGCGGACCATGCAGCACGTCTAAAGTTCCTCAGACCTGCTTAGTCAGAAGAGAACAAAATAAGCTTCAGAAAGGAGGACAAGGGTGCCATTACACCAAACATTCTCACACCACCTCCTCATTCCCTCTGCATGAAGGGAACTTAACAGAGCACTGAATGTAGTTGCCTTTCTCCTGGATGGAGGGTCAGGGTGCTGGTCTAGGAAAACTCATCCACAAAGACTCTTTTTTGCTCTGGGTGACAGCACAGAATCCTCTGATCACTGTCAGTAGTGGGTCACCCTGGAGACCTCTGTGGTCTACAACTAAGCCATGGCTGGTGAGGGCAAGGGAAGCTGCCTTGTGACTTTGTGGTTAATCTGACCAGCGGTCACTGGTGACTGGTCACTCCTTACAGAGTGACAGCACTGAAAGTAAGGACATACCATGGCTGAGGTGCCAAACAGCCAACCTGACCTCAGTGGTGGCTTATTGCTAAAGCCAGCCTGTCATCAGGGTCTCAGAGATGAGGGGGGGTTGCATTTTTTTTAAGGCTTTGGGGCAAGGTCTCAGACAAGAGGGGCTGAGTGAGACCCAAATGACATATGCATTCATCACAGAGTTTTTGGGGTGCGGGTGAAAGTTTCCAGTAGATAGGGACATCCCTGAGTGCCACTGTTCCTGTTCATTTGTACCTAGAAGAACATGTGGCTGTCTTTGTAGACATGGGTATTGCCTCAGTCACCCAGCTCTGGTCTCTCCCCTGCAAAGCTTTGAGTGGGACCAGACACAGCAGTGACTCTGGAACTGAAGCCAGCACCAAGTCAGAGCTGCTTGTTAAGCTGTGCGTCATGGAGGGAACGTGTGGCAGCAGCTTCTCAGAACTTGTTCTGGCTTAAGTGGTATCAAAGAGGAATTCTGCCTGTGGTTGTAGCCTGTTCCCAAATTTGTGTTGCTTTAGAGCACAGGCAGCAGCAACGGCAACTGTACATGTTGGGGATGGCCGTTGTCATCAGTGCTGGAGTAGAGGGCAGATTGTGAGACAGCAGCTGCTGGGAAGGGGCTGGTTTATGCCCCCTTCTTATGACTGGTGTCATTTGCTTCCTCCTATCATGTGCTATCCTAATCCTTATGGGCCTGGTGTTAGCCTGCTGGAGGTATCTTGTGCAGTGGGGACTGGTCCCTCTGAGAGGGTTTGTCTTTGCACAGGATGGTTCAGTGAAGGTGCCAGGAGGGACCAGTTTGACCAAACACTTCATCAGGTGCTGAGATCAATCATTTCTTGTTGGGTGGCATGAGAAAATCCATGGTCCTGGGAGTTAAAAGCTTTTCAGGAAATGCTGTTGTTCATGTGGTCTTTTTTTCCATTCTTATTTTCTCAGCTAGGCTCCACCTAGGGGGCTTTTGCCCCAAATGAGAGACTCAGTAAGATATTTCTAGTTCTTTCACTAGGGATCCCTTTTGTCCTTGCTGTAGTCCCCCTGGGGCAGTGTGGTCTCAATCCCCAGCTGCCAACCTGCATCATCAGCATTCATCATCTCTGTGAATTCAGAGTCTCTCACTTTGTCCCTCTCTGCTGTATTCCATCCCTGATGTTGTTCTTCCCTTCCTTCCTATTTTGGGAGCACAGTTTAAGGTCTAACTCTAAGCCCAGCACCAGTGAAAGCAGCAGGAGGATGCTCTGCATGCCAAGGATTGCAGAAATGTTCTCCCTGGGTGCTGGAGGTGCTTGTTAGTCCCTGCTGCCACATCAACTCAGTGACAACTGGAGTCCAGGAATCTGCATCCAAAGTGTGTGATGGTTACACAAATCAGCAGGTGAAGCTTCTCAGAGTGGAAGGATTGATGTGCCATGTGGACTTCCAAGAAATCATTGAATAGTGTTTGAACAGACCCAGCACATCTAGGAGCAGAGGATTTCAGTGCTGGATTGGAAGCTGTAGCAGGCTGCTTTACTGTGACCTTGTTAAAGGTAAATCTAAATAAAAACACGACTTTGCCGGCTAACACTGTAACATATCATTTACGCAAAGTTAAAAGACTTTTTGAGTTAAACTTGACAAGTGTTTCATAAGAAAACAGAATTAGGTATTTCTCAAGAACAGTGCAAAGAAGTGTGATTCTGCCTTCAAGAAAGAGCTATCTTCATAAAAGCTGATCATTGTTCAGCATTAGGAACAAAAAAAGTGAGAGGAACGTGGAGGGAGAGGGAGAGCAGGGCACAGTTAATATGAATTAGAAATGAAGTGCAGAAAACTGGAAATGAAAAGGAAAATGTAAAATTATCCTTGGCTGCTATCTTCAAGGACACTGAAGAATTTAAACATTCTGCTTGAAACAGAAAAAGAATTGTGTAAGGCCTCTTTGAAATGGAAATGGTGCAATTGTTAATGATGATGAAAATAAGTAGAAGCATTTAGTAAGTATTTCTGATCTGTGTTTGGATGACAGCAGAATAATACACTAGACTCACAGGAGGATAATGAATTCATTCCTCAATTATTAGGCACCAGGAAAAAAGTATTATAAAACACTAAGTAGTAATAAGCATTTTAGAAAGCACATGTTCAGATAACCTGCAGGCAAGAGCCCCAGCAGAGGTACTGAGAGGAGAGATGGTGTGCACATGGCACTTTTTAATAACGGGGAAATCCAAGACACTGGATTTTTGTCTAAGGTTTCAATATGCCATCAGCGAAACTGGATTAGTCAAGCAAAGCAATCATGGTTTCAGTGTTTAGAGTGAAGGGCTTCTTCCCTGTCTCATTCTCTCTCTGGGGGCTTACGGACAAGCCCTGAGAGAGATGATCCCTTTGCTGGATTTGAGGTCTCTTACAGGACAGAATGGCATATCAGCTTCTTTAGGAGTGGGTTGTTCAGAGGCGTTGAGTCAAAAAAGAAAAGGCTGTGGATCAAAAAAGGCCCCGGAGTGGCGCTGACTTGAGAGAGAAACGGGCTGGCTGAGGTTCAAAGCCACCATCCCCCAAAGTAATATTGATTTTGGATTCATTGTCAGCAGCGGTGGTAGGATTCCTGCTTACTCTTGATCATTGTGTCCACTGGGGAGTTAAGCTCCTGCTTACTTAGGAATTAATTTCCTTTGGAAATGTTTTGAATAATGATGCAGAAGATGAAACTAATTCCCCTTCTGCTGGGCCAGGAAGGGAGCACAGAGCGTGCAGAGCTTTGAGCCTCCCTGCTGAGGAAAAGGGAGTGCTCACAGGTGAGCTTTTGTGCTTACCCTGAGCCAGCCCAGCTGCAGGGCTTGGATATTCACAGAGAGCCTGAGGAGCTGAGGGAGTTTTCCACTTTTGCCCCTGCTGCAGAAGAGGATTTCTAAGATTACTGTAGGAGGAAGGTTGTTCTGTGTGCTGACTGTCCCCACTGGGGCACTACTGGGGGCTTCTCTGCTGTGGGCACATGGCCTGGGTGAGATCTGGAAGCCCAGACTGCTCCTGCATAACAAATTGGAGCATAAAAGTGTGAGGTGCTGCCCAAGGAAGCTCTTGGAAGGTGCACGAGAGATGTTCCCGAGTGCTGCTTCCCAGCCAGGGCTGTTGAGCTCCTCGCTGCAGAAGCATGCAATGGGAAGGGGAAACCTGATCAAAGAACAGGATCTCTTTGGGGAGGAAAAGAGCACAAGGATGAGGGTGAAGCATTGCACTAGTTCACATACTGATTCTGCTTTGAATTGTCTGATAAAATGTATTTATTGTATTATTATTTATTGTATATGTCTGCATGTCCCTCACCTCCCCATCAGCTTTGCCTCACAGCTTTTCTGTTACAGTTCTGCTGTGCTCAGCTTGAACGGATTCACCACAATGACAGAGGTGTTAATTCCATTTCTATTTCCTTACTGGGAGGGTAACTTGGTCTTTCTTAAAACACTGGAGTGCATTTCCACGAATTGCATTTGACGTGTATTTTCCAGATGTACTTAAATCTCCAGAGAGTGTTTCATAATTTAAGGGCAAATGATTTCTTCTCAGTTTTCTAGGAATTGCCAGTACCTGTGAATATCAGATAGAGGCCTTTGTGTGTTGGGTTAGCTCAGAGACTGGGGAGTCAGTGTCTGCACTTTGACCCTCTGCAATTTGCACCTAATATTATTCATCTCCTTTCATTACAAATGAGATTCTCAGCCTAATCTTTTGTTCCTACTATCAAGCTGGTATCTGTAATGCTGATGTGAAAGCAATATTAATTATTGGATGAGTGGAAGGAACTAGAAATGAAATTACAAATCAAATTATTAATATTTATGGATGTGTAATTATGCTATGGTGTTTTGTAGATCTGCACTGAAAAAGCTCTGCACCATGCAAGGAATGCTTTCCCTGGTGTGGCTTTACATAATCAATTCACAGTATTTGGAGCTTTCAGTGAGGGATTTTCAGATGCAGCTTCAGGGCTCAGCACTGCTTTGCTCTGCAGGATGATGGCAGGGAAGGGATTGAGCTGGGCCTTCCTTCTCGTCTGCTCTGGTGAATCCTCATGGTGAACGAAAGACACAATGTCTGATTTAAATTTATACTCCTATTGTCTGGCTCCCAAATTCCTTCTTTCCTTTTCTCACTTGCCCTTCTCTGCTAGGGGTGGGAGTGCAGTGTGTGAAACCAGTGCAGTGGAACTCTTCATCTCTCTGCCTCATCTGTCTGATCCAGCAGAGATCCCATGTTATGCAGGAAAAATTTTCCAAGAGAAGTCCGTAGCTTTTCCATGTGGGAAGTAGCTCCTGCCCTAAAACTTCTTTGGCAAAAGCTGTTTGGAGGATGTTTTTAGGGGTGTGCTCAGAGCATGACAGGCTGTTCCATCTGTTTGCAGAAGAGCTGCAGGTTGTGAGCAGGAGGGATGGGGAGATACAATTGACCTCTTCAAGGGTATTGCCTAAGCTAGAAAATACAGCTCTCAAATCCATTTAAAAGACCTTTCTTGGTCTTAGCTCTGCATCAATGTCTTTGCATGTCCAAATTGGCACTCTGAGGCTTGTTGTGCTGATATTGCAAAAATACATAAAAATGAAGCTCCAAACAAAATAAGCTTTGCAGTTTCTGAAGCATTTCAGCACTTCTTAAATGTCTGACTGTGCTTCTGCTACCAGAATATTTTCCTCATCTTATTCTTCTAGCATTTGTTAGGTTGAAAGAGGAGATTTTCTGAATAGTAAAGTGAAAACTTTTAAAAGAAAAGAAATTTTTCTTAATGCAATTCTCCTATTCAGCCCCCCCAGTAAAAATTAGATCATTAAGAAGAAAAGCACAGAAGATGAGGTCTTCCGGTTTATCTTCCAAGTCCTATTATTAGTGAATCTGAACAAGCACAGTGCTGCAGGCTCCTGCCTCCTTTCCTGCTGCAGTGTGATTGCTGCCTGGTCTATGCGTTTTGCAGTTTGCACCTGGATTTATCTTTCACTCCCTTCTTTCTGTACCTGATGCTGCTCACAAACTGCCAGAAGCAAATGAGCATTATTGCGGAGGTACCTCAGAGCTGGCATTTCCTTCTTCCATTATGGATAGGGGGTTTGAGGACATTCTTACTGTACAGTGACTTCCAGACCATGAGTTGTATCTGCTCAGCAATTCCCTGTATGTGGGCTGTGCGTTCTCTAGTGTTTCATGCCATGTGACCCTGGCCTGGGTCGCTGTAAAGCCACATTTAATTTAAACAAGGGTGCATTCAGCTGGCCAGTGTGTGTTTGGAGTTTAAATTCATGGTGGTTTCCTCCTGTCTCCATGGGGCTGATTACCACACATTCCTTTCTTTTAATTTCAGCCCTCTGCAGTTCTAGGAAAAGGTCCTTGATTAAGTACTGAGAAACCAGTCTATTTGTGGGTCTAATTTTATTGCCTCAATTATATTACTGTATGCTAAATATAGGAAGGCACGGAGCAAACTCCAGATCCAGGACAGAACAGGGTGTTCAAGAGCACTGCTCAAGTTTTAAATGGTGTGGCTTGGGCCTCTGTTTAATTCTAGCTAATGAACCCATTTCTCACAGAGTGTAAATGAGCACATCTACATTGATTTATAGGCAAGGAGCGGGGTCATCAGTTTGGCACAGCTAAAAATGAGCCCAGTGCCCAACTCTGTTCTTCCTGTTCCTAATTGAAGGGAGCAGAGAAAGATGATGCATCATGCTGAGGAGTTCAGAATTCCCAGGGGAAACAACAGAGTGCTTCAGTCTCTTAGCTGGTGCCTGAGAACCTGGAAACCAACAAGGGCAAAATGTTCAGCAACCTGTAAACTGGTCTTGTGGTTTGCTGCTGACTCTGCATTGCTTTCTGTGCTATTCCCTGGGTGGGGTTTTTTAATATCCCTAAAATCCATGAAAGATAGCAATGAAGTCTGCTTGTCTCCCAAACGTGTGTGGCCTTGACATGCAGGGACCCTCAGTGTCCTGTGTAACCAGGCAGATTTGCATTTTCCTTCTGTCCAGCAGCTGAAAGAAACACCCAACAACAGAAAACCAGAGTGTGGAGCACTTGCGGTAGGTGAGAGATGGATTGTGCTGGAGACAGAGCCTTATCTGCGCAACAGCTCCTGTGTATCTCGGAGCACAGCTCCTCTTGCAGCCTGGTGGCCACGGGCCAGCACCGTGTCCTGGGGTTCCAGCTCAGCTGCCAGCCTGGGCTGCTCCCAGGACCATTCATTCCCAGCCGCGCTGGCCAAGGACGCTGGTCTGCTGGGTGCCCAGCCGAGGCCTACAGACAGGTACGGGGGAGTCACACCCACCAGCGCAGGCGTCCTTTTATTTTCCAGCAAGGCCCATCTGTGTAAAAGCTGGTGTGAATCCTCATCCATCTGCACTGCTGAGTGTGAGCCTTGCAGCAGGATTTCTCCCTCTGCTCACTGCTCCGTGCTGCTGCCTTGTATTTCAAGGGCAGCTTGTGGGTAATCCTGAAACAAACTTGTTCTGGTCCCTGTTTTCCTCCTGTGTGTGCCTCAAGGCTCTCCCCATGTTCCTCCCAGCTGGTGACGGCTCCATTTCCCCAAGTCTCATTCAGAGTGCTGTACCTACAAGCCAGATACTTGTCATCTCTAAGCGATGTTTGTTTCCACAGAAGAATAGCAATGAGGTTACTGTCTGCCCCCTTCACAGTCAGCCAGGCTGGGAGAAGTCCAAATATCCAATCATCCCTTGGAATTTGTATTGCTTGAAGATAAAGCAGCCAAAAATAGTTTCCATGAGCTGGATGGCTCTATAGCTTTCTGTGTTTATCTAACAGGAGAATGTTAAGCAGTACAGTAAGTCGTGCACTAAACTGAGAAAGATCATGGGGCATGTGGGAGCTCATGGAGGTGAGCTCATCATTATTTATTTGATTAACTTAACCTCTCTCTGCTTGAGAATTGCCTGCAGTTTTCCTACATTGCCCTTATATTTGTTTGATGATAAAAGGAAAAACCAACCCAACAGTGGTGTGAGGAATTAAAAGATGTTGAAAAGAATCTTTTGCGAAGAGGAGGAGGGCGAGAGGAGAGTTTGCAAATCTCTGCCAGAGCCTTATTTTTTCCTGCCTTCCAAGAACAGGGCTGTGTTCCATCCCCTGCCGCCCCCTCAGCTGGTGCTGGGAAGAGCAGCTGAGTTTAGCTCACTGTTCCTGGAAGTCACTGAGACATCGAGCAACCAGCGTTTTCTGTGGCAGTCTCTGCTTGAATGGAAAAGATGAGCTGATCTTGATCCTGCTCGTTCACTCGCCTGGATTAACCCTCACTGCACCAAGAGTGGCTTTGGAGGTGACAAAACATGCCCTTTTAGAAGGGGCCCTGTGTCTGGAAGCTGCTCTGAAATGCAATGTCACATCATCAGCAGAAGTATCCCTGATGTGATTCGGACTGTCCAGGCTTCTGCTGGGACCCCCCCTTATGGTTTTTCTTGCCCGTCAGAGTAGAAGCAGAGCAGCTGCTCAGCCAGGCTGTGCCTGTGGCCATGTCCTCCCTCCCTCTGTGCTCAGTGAGGGAAGTGCCTTTTGCAGTGCAGAGAACTTCTCAGCCAGACTCCCCCAGAACTGCCCTAGTTAAGATAAACCCTGAGAGGGCAATTACAGCACGATGCTGTGCACTGATGCACAGAATGTTTATGTGCTTCTATAGCTGTATAAAGACTATGCATGCCATAGGGTAAATTCCAATCAGTTAAATGAAATTTTAGGTTTGTGAGGGTTGTGGATACGGAGGATGAGTTTGTAGTTTATAGCCTTGTAATTTGGGTTGTTTCTTGCTGCATGATGGGAGTCCAGCACTGTTCTCCAGTGCCTCAGTATTCCTGTGCAATGTGGAATATACTGATACTGTGGTTCAGCTGGGGATTAGGAGGGTTTATTAATGTCTTCCCCAGGCAAGAGATCTCTGGAAACACAAACTATTACTGGACCTCTGGAAGGGCACTGGCTCATTTGCTTCTTTACTGAGACTGGCTCAAAGCTTGTTACTCCCCAGCTGTGACTGTCACAGCTATCGCCCCAGTGCCAAATTTAGCTGAGCCTGATGGCTGTGATGGATCTGATGAGATCAGGAAACAGCTTAAAGTGACCAGAACACAGCAGAGGTAGGCATGTGTATTGCTATTTCCATGGATGCAATTAATTGAAGACAAGTCTAAAGGTCTTTCTCTTTCAGTGTTTTTCGCTTTCTTGATTCAAGGACGAAGGAAAATCCCTCTTTCCCTCTGTGCTTAAAATTGGCTTAGAGTTCTCAATTAACACAGGTCATTGTTGGTGCTTTACTTTCTCAGTGGAGCTGTGCTGAGGGCCAGCCCCTGATGTCAGCTCCTCATGGCAGTAATCTGGGAAAGAAAACAAAGTCCCCATGGGTGCCAGCACGGGCATCTGACACCCTGCACACAAAGGAGAGAAGGAGAAGCCATTGGGGTAACCTGGGATGTCAAAACCACCCCTTCTAAGCTGGCACTGATGGCTTCATGAAATGAGATGACTTTTTGAGATGATTTTTTGTGCCTGTGCTGAGTTCAAGGACATGACTGACTTCTTAATTTTTTTTATTTTTTTTTTCTGGCATGGGGGATGAAGAAAGAAGGTCTGAAGCACTTGGATCCTACAGGATTCTGCTTTGTCCCGTCCTGTCCCCTATTCAAGTTTCAGGCTTCAGAGTCAGCAAACCATAGTACTGTGAGGCAGGGAAGAGGCTGTGGGGGCTGAGCCCTGTCCGAGAGCATGGCCTGGTGGGAAGGAGCTGAGGGAACAGCCCCCTCTCCAGCCTTCCCCCATCACTGCAGTGGAAGTGCTGTGGTTTGGTCACCTGCCTGGGAAAATGGTGGTGGGGAGGGTTTTCTCCTGGAGTGTGTGTCGCAGGGAAGTGTAACAGGCACAGTGCCGGAGGCTGCCACTGCCTCTGGTGTGCTCAGAGGGCTGGAGGTGCTGTCACTGGCAGCTCCCTGGGTGCAGTGCTCAGCCCTTCTGTTGCGTGTGGTCTTATTTTGGTTTGTGCTAATTCTTGTTACAGCGTGGGAAGTTGCCAGAGCAATGATGCTCATGCTGCTGATCAGCCTGCATAAAAGTTTCTTTGTTAGGCTGCCTCAGTTCTTGGAATTGATCTAGGCCAGGCAGCATCTTGAAAAACACTAACTAGAAAAATATCTTCCACCTGATACTTTCCTTTTAGCACAGATTCAAAGGGAAAAACAGAGCTGCAAAAGCGTGCAGGCATCCTGTGTGGTGAGGAGGTGTCAGCAGCTGAGTCAGGCTCACAAAACAATATTTAAACAGAAATCCGTGAGTATCTGTTCAGCTGCATACAGCTCCGTCCCTGCTCTGTGCCCACAAGGTGGGTGAGTGTTTGCAGGGGGCAGAATAACTAACACACACTTAGAAAACATGATACCCATGGTTTTGCCCTGTGCACTGTGGCCTTGCAGGTACCACCTGCAGAAATAAAATAGTCGTCCTATTTCTGAGTACCAGGCTGATCACAGTGATAGCAGGAGCTGTAGTGCAGAGTCTCACTGAACCCGTGATATCAATCACAGATTTCCATCAAATTTGTTTTCCAGCAGCTTTGTTTTCATGGGTGAAGGATAAGAATTTCCTTTGATTTGCATTTTAGGATAAAAATTATACTATTTTGTTACCAGAAGTTGTGGGTTCAGTTGCTCCCCTGTGTGCTGTCCTATACACTGTTCCCAATAGCTGTTCCCAGTCTTGCTAGTCTGATCATTCAAGCTGTGACACTTGCCCTAAAAACATGAGGCTTGAAACCTAAAGTACTCATTACCATTACAGGCCCATTCAGCATTTTGCAGTCTAGGACGTATCTAGTGTTACAGAAATATACTGTCCAGTAGCCTAAGCTCAGGAAGCTTTTATTTGATTCCTGCAAGGCAAACAAAGGGGGAAAAGGGGCCTGGAACCCAAGGTTTGTGGTTTGTCTCGGGATAGCTGACAGGTGGGGGCAGAAAGGGAAATAGGCTCTGGGTCTCCTTTGCCCCCTCACCTGCGGGTAACAGTCTCTGAAACTGCTGGTGTGAGCACTGCTGGCTCCTGACTCAAACAGCATAACAAATTTGCAGTTTGAGTGTGGTGCCACGCTGGGCACGGTGAGGACTCTGAAACAGTGCTTGAAATAGAGGTTGGATCTCCTGCAGATGGACAGAGTGGCTGTGCAGCTGCAGCCCCAGAGCGTGACCTGCGTGTTGGAGGTGACGCTCTCCAGGGAAGCACAGAATGGTCCCTTCTGGAAACGATAGCTCTTGAGAGTGATTTTCTCTATGACCAGGCCTGGATTTCCCTAAGTTGTGCCGTGTTTGTGATTGTTTAGTGGATTTTTGACACTGGTGAGATGGGACAGGACAGGGCCTTTGCTGAGTCTGTGACTGCCCATGTGTACCCCACAGTGTGTGCTCTAGTCTCCCTGTCCAGCCATGTCATCACTGGGACAGTGAACACTTCATTCTCTCTTCACTCGTGTTCATTAGTTTTTTTGCAAAAACAATTTTGGACGGTCTCTGGAAAGCAGAGGGCTGGAGTTTGGAAGGCCAGCTGGCATCCATCTCCCCAAGGTGCCTGGGAGCTTTACTTGTACTGCAGAAATTTCCAGAAGCCTGAGACCCTTTGCACCAGTGTGAGTGCTGGCCCTGCTCATGCCTGCGGTCATGGGGAGGGAACGAGGACAATCCTGTGCCTGGAAAAGGGCAATTTTTTGTATCTTTTTGTATCCTGCTTTAGGGCTCTGGTTGTTTTTCTTAAGTGAACAGAGATCCAGAAATGTGAATTCTGGCTCTGGTGTGTACTGAGAACTCAGAAGGGATGGAGGCCTCTTCCCTCAGTGTGATGTTTCTTTGCTCTCTCGATCCCGGGGGCATTTTGGTTTTGCTGTACTTTCCTCATCACTCCTAAATGACTCTCTGTATGATCTTATCTCCATCCTCTCTGCCCTCCTCACTTCCTTTGCCCAGCCTGAACTCTTGGCTTCTTTCCTCTCGGTATCTCATGTTCCTCTCTCCCGACTGTCCCCTCCCAAATCCTGAGCACACAGACTGCCTTCTGCCCTCTTATTGCCACCACATTTGTCCTTCTTTCTCAAATTCTCTTTCTTACCCTTCCCTCTGCTTTATTGCTGGTTTCTCTGCGGCTTTCAAGTACTCCTGTCCCTCCCCTGTGTCTGTGAAAGAAGATAAGTCTTTCCTGAGGGCAGAATCACACTTGTTTGCACCGTTCTAGAAGAATACCTAATTCTGGTATTGTTTTCTTATAGAACACTTGCCAAGTTTAACTCGAAAACAGACCAAACAAGACAACAGACCCAGTCTCTGCTGTTGATCAGTTTGGTGGCTGTGTAGCTCCTGGCTCTCCTGAGCGCAGGCAGGGAGCCCAGCATCCCCCCTCCCACGCACCCGATGAGCTCACAGGGAGCTGTCACAGTTTATTCTAAGAAATCAGCTAATGTACAGTACTCGGCAGAAGCACCCCTCCCCTGGGAGGATCAGCAGAATTAGGATGTGCAGCAAGTTATCTTGGGGATTACACAATCTTATCACCTCCTCCAGGGCACCAGGGAGGGTGAGCTGGGAGTGCTCTGAGTCACACTTCCCCTGTGAGGTGGCACAGGTCTCTTGATTCACTTCCTCCTAGGGCTTTTGTTTCCTTAGGTCTTTCCCCCAACATCACAAGCAAAAATATGTGAGAGAGGCAGGGAAGTCAAGGTGGCCTCTGAGCCGTGGTAGTGCTCGTTGTCTGAGTTTGGGTAGGAAGGCAGTGCTGCTCAGCATAGAGAGCCACTCACTGCTCCAGGGGTGGTAAGAGTTTTTTTTGGCTCCCTGAGACAGCGGAGACCTCCCTGAACACTTTCAGTTATGTGAATAGTTTGTATTTTTTAAGTCAGAAACACCCCATCATATATCTACAAGTTAAATGCACACAAGGGATCAGCCTCCTGGGATAGGCAGCGGGTTCCTGCATTCCCTGAGTCTGGAATGGAGAGAAGGGGTAGGAGCTTGGAGTGGGCAGAGCTGCTGTGGACTCATCCTGCCCAGGAGCCAGCTAATTACTAAAACCAGATATTCTAGGCCACGATGATGGGCCTGCCTTGCTTCTGGCTCTTTGTTTAGGCTGGTGCCTGTTCTCAGTCTCCAGCATCTCTCTGCATACTTGCTGTTTCTCTTCAAGCCTCAGGCTTCATAAGTCTATTTCATGATGAGATTGTCTAGGATATGTTTGTTTTTCAGGAAGATTCTCAGCCCTGGTAGTGACAAGGAGAGCTTGGAAAATATGGGTCTGTAAAGGAATCAGCAGCCCAAAGGCCAATAACCAGTCCCATGCAGCTATTCCACCCTGACACCCCTACTATTAGCATTTTTTCCTGTTGTTTTCTTGAGAGCTGACTCCTGGGTTCAGAGCACTTGGAATAAGCCTCATGCCACTTGCTCACCTACTTCAGTGAAGTGGGAGGGAAGTGCTCAGTTACTGGAATAGCTGTCTCCTCAATACCTGGAAATATTCTTTCTCTCTGCATCACAGCCTAGTTTTAGAGTGTGACATGAATTAAGTTCAGGTTGCTGGTCATCCCCAGGGCTCAATTTTGTCAAGTAGAGAAAGGATCCGTATGAGGTCTAAGAGGTCCTGCTTATCTCTCCTGTGACCTGACGGGCACTGTGTGTTTCCAGGGCACTCTGATAGAAAGTCAGAACCTGGCTTGGTGCAGCACATCCCTGGAGAGCTCTAGATCAGGCTGTAGCAGCTGGTGGACTTCCTGATGTCTGCCCCTGATACCACCCGTGTGTCAGGAGTGTGAAGTCCCCCTCCTGACCCACTGGCTTGTGTCTCCCTGCTGGTTGAGAGCAAGTGGAAATGAGCAGGCCTCTCCATTCTGTGTAGTATGGCTTCTCTGAAAACACTGGAAGGAGCTGAGAAGAGAGTAAATGTGATGTGGTTCCCGTGTTTATTTGTGTGCCTGTAGTTTGGCTGAGAGACGGGAGGGAAGTATAACTGTATGAGGCTCCACAGGGGACTCCTTCCTCCTACCCAGGATGTCTTGTTGAATGAAGATTTACTCACAGTACTTAGTGAAAAGGTTGTCCCAGGGAAGGGGATGTGAGTTGGTGCTTGGGGAAGACTGGCTTTCTGTGCAGGTCAGAAGGACAACATGGCATGACCAGGCTCTGTTGAGATGCAGGCAACCTGCATTCTGCCTCCCAAATCACCACTTTACAAAGGATGAAACACTTTGGCCCAAGCTGAGCATAGAGTTCTCTGTTACTCTGACAGCAGAGATGATAGGAAGGTCTTTTGTTCTTCTTTATTTCTTTTCCTCTTTTTTTCTTTCTTTCTTTTTTTTTTTTTTTATCATTAGCAAGAGCATTTGCTGCTCATCTTGTTAGCTACTAATAGCCTAGGAATGCTGCATCCAGCAGTGCTGGCCCTGTGCCTGAGCCAAGAGATAATAGTCAAGATTCTCCACTCGATTACAGGTGTACAAAGCCATCAGCAATATTCCGGCAAGAATCACAAAGGCAAGTATTAGGTAGAGTGTCTTCCAAGAAGGAAAGATGCCAAAGGTTCCCTAGCTTTTAGAAAAGGGAAGAAGGAGAGTCTGCAGCACAGCTACCTTTGGAGAACAGGAGTAAGGCCTTTGGCCTCTGCCTTAGGTGGAGGGAGAAGGTCTGGAGAGGCTCAGTGGCAGGGGAAAAGGAGTGCTGTGTTGGGAAATAGCCCAGTGAGTGTCGGGTTTATTGGTGTTGAAAGGAGCAATTACAAATGTGGCCAGATCATAACTCTGATCATCTCCTCTTGGAAGTCTGTAGCAGGTGATTCCTGTGCCCATTTCTCTGTGTATTATGTGACTGCTCTTTTCCTTTTTGCCTTCTGTTTATTGACCTTTAAACAGAAAATATATAGATTGTAATAGAGTATAAAATTTATATTAGGAGTGGTGTAATCTTACTGTGGCTGCTGTAACTGTATCTTAAAGGGCCTCTTTAGCAGGAAAAGCCTGACTGAACACAGTGAGTTCTCCTGCAGGTCCCTCTTGCCCTCTACTCCCACAGGGTAGCTTGTGTTTGGGGCCATGGAATGATGTGGGTGAGAAGGGCTAGGAATGGCTTGTGTGGGCCCAAGTCACCATGACTGATGGAGGAGATGCTCCTCTGTGAACTTGGAAAAACAACCAGTTTGGCTCTGGCTGTCCCAGGTTTGGAGAGGTGGAAGGATTTTGTAATAGGACCTGGTCTCATTCTTCCTCCCTCTCTGATATCCCTGAGTACTATCCTGGAACACCAAGTTTATCCTTAATCTCTTCAAGGATTTTCTCCTAATATATCTGATATCAAAGAGGCAGTTTTACAGCCTTGTCCTGTCCTTATGGTAAGAGTCCTTGCTTGGCAGCACTTGCAGTCTAAATAATTCAAGATAAAACCACAGCAGATAAAACACAGGGCACAAATCAAAGGAAAGGTTAGCAAGAGGGCACTTCAGGCGTAAAACAATTTAGACACACTGAACTATTTTATTTTTTTTCACTGGAAAGGTTGGCATTAGTAACACGGGGAGGGGACTTTCCTTGGAGGCTTGCATTGAGTTTGCAGATCTGGTCAGAACATAGCTCTCTGCCCATCTGCTCCCGTGCCTCGGTCTGCTAAACCTGCACAAGGGGAAAGTCTGCGCAGCAAACAAAAGGCAGATTTGACGTCAAGACCTGGGACTGTTGCCCTGACACTGGGAGGTGGAGCATGGAAAGGAATCCTCAGCTAATAGGCTCTGGACTGGAGTGTACTTTGGCAGAGGGACAGCTACTATCCCTTCTTTCCAGGAATAATATTGTTTATTTCTATCTCACTCTCACTGGCTAGAGTTACCCTAGTCAGGTTTCACTTCACCTGTCTCTCCCATAAAGTCATCAGAGCCCAGGGAAAATTGAATCTGCAGACTCCCCCTCCTCCAGACCCTCTTCCCTGAAGAGCGACACTGCGTATTTGTTTTGTCTTTCTGCTTTGATGTGTTCATGACCACAACTTTCTCTCAGTGAAGCTTTTGCTGGTGCAGTTTAATAAACACCTGCACATGCAGTGTGCTGTGTGGCTGCACCCACGTGCAGGTGCTCGAGGAGGTGCCTGCTGAGAGGCAGTGGTGGCTGCAGCTCTGTGTGTACATTGAAATGTGTGTAACTGCAGTGGGTGTTTCTGGTTTGCGCAAAAGCTCTGTCCTGTGGACCAAAGCTTTGTTCTGGGAACTTCCAAAGTGTCGCAACACAGCGCAGTAACAACCTGAAGCTCAGTGGATTTGCTGCATGGGTTTCATTGGCTGTGGAATTATTAAGAAGGCACTATTTTTACATCAGTTTCAGGTTGCCAGCCTTTCTTGGGCAGACCGTACAAACTGTTGAGTCAGGGATCAAACCTTTAGTAAACCGTTCAATGTTTTCTGTTTTATTCATCTTTCCTACCCCTGCAGTTCAGGTCAGTGTATGTTTGCCCCCTGTGCACGTAGGGACACTGTGTGGCCTTTGAAGGTTTAGGAGCTGAATCCCAGCCTCTGGACAGGATGGCAAAGGCACTGTTCAGTGCAGCTGTGTTTGGCTGCCTATGATCCAGGAGGAGATGAAGGGGAACTTTATGACCAGCTTTGGAAAGCTTCACTGAATAAATCAAATGCAAGTTTGTCTCAGAGTCCTGTGAGTTGTAAGCCCTGATCACTTGTTCTTTAGGTTGGCTGCAGGGAGCAACCTGTAAATAAGCATTCCCACCCATGGACAAACAGTACTGCTACTCAGACTGTGGATTTATAGACTTTTTTTGCCAGCTGTTGTTTAACCCTTCCAAGATATAAGCTCATGAAAGTGTGTTGCACCTCTTTTTACGTACATGAGTGATATAAATGAGAAGTATTGAAAGTAAGCTTATGAGATAATAATGGCATAAGAATTTAGAGCTGCATTTGGTTTTGACTTTTTTTTAAATTAAAGTCACCCCTTTAAAATACATGAGTTCATTTTTTCCACTCAGGATGAGTTACTCAAGATTGTCCCTGGTGAGATCTGAGTTGCTTTGTTGTGTTGGTGGCCGTTTGCTTCCTCTTCCCACCTCCAATTCAGTCATGGAGATTGTCTGTGTCAAAAAAAAAAAAAGTTTAAACCAAGTTTTCAGCAGCTCCTCAAACTGGAACATTTAGCAGGGGATGTTTTTTTCCTTCCAGTTCCTAGCACAAGGCTGTTGCTCTCATCTTGCAACATGCACTTGAGGATCTGCAAGTTTTCAAGCTTTGTTCAGATCTGTCTCTGACTTCCCTAATCTGAATTCCTCACTGTATGTGTTGTAAGAGTTTTGGTGTGTCACTCTACACAGAAGCCAGATCCCAAGAACCAGTAAAAAGTTTATTTTTTAAAAAATTCGTTTCCTCTTATGGTCTCCTGCCCCGCAGTGTGATTGGGTGGTTGGCAGATGAGGGATTCCCACTCTTGTCTTGTCTGATTTCCTGGAAGAGCCTGGCTGAAGTGACTGCAGAAAGGAGGATGGGAGGGACTGCCTTGCAAAAAAGCTGGTAATGGATGAGTGTTAATGGAGAAGAAAGAGTTCTTGGACCTTGTTTCATTTCCCCAGCCTTCCTAGGAAAGGGAGGAGAAGGAATGCAGCTCTCCAACACTGCACTGTTCCAGCTGCCTCCTACTCTTCCATATAAGCACTAGCTCAATGTTTCCATGTTGAGCAACAGAGAAGATGCTCCAGTTGGACCTAAAGCACCCTAACACTTATACCATGGTTTCTCAGTCTGTTTTCCACTGCATTTTAGTTACAGCCTGTTACTTGGAGCCCTTGTTTTGAGAAGGTACTGCCCCGATGTTTCAGCAGAGAAGGAAGGAGAGGTGAGGTGGTTGGAGACACAGGAGAGGACTGGAAAGATGAGCACACTGGCTGGTTGCTTCTGATAAACTGATTGGCAGTGAAGTAATTAGCCCTGGCACGCTGCTGTGACTGAGCGTTGATGCAATTTGCTCAGATCAAGCTTTCAAGGTTTCTTGCCCAAGTCCCAGTCCTAACAAGCCCACTGGTGAACTGCAGTCTGTCACAGCAGAGGGGAAGCTGCCCAGCCATGGTGGTCGTAGGTAGGGGATGAAAACAGGCAAGTGGAGAATTTCTGAGTGTCGATAAAGTCAAATCTAAACCCTGAATTTTATGTTATCTGGGCAGAAAAGCTTGCTGAAGGTGTGTAAAGAATTGAGCCCTGTGAGGTGAGCTGGGAACATGAATGGTTTGCTGGAAAGATGCAGAAGTTGCCTTCGTGGTGTCTGCAGGAGTTCACTGGGAAATGGGCTATGGGTCTTTGGACAGACTTTGTTGTGCTTAAACTCTGAGAACCCAGAAAGAATAGCGAGGGATGTAGAGAACAGCAAGAAAGGGAAATACGCTTTTTGTTGGGTTTTTCACCGTGGTGTGAGGCTGGACAGATGACTGACTGCATTTGGATGGCTGATCCCTTTAGTTAGAATGTGTGTGTGTGTTTATGTTGGGGCCAGAAGAAAATGGAGGCAAATAAAGGATATTGGAAACCCCCTGTGGAAAAGAGGTGAGATGTAGAGGGAATGTGTGACAAATGTTGAGATGCAGAGGGAGTCTGTGAAGTCTAGAAATCAACTGAGGAGCTACTGTCTTTTAAGAAGGAAGAGTGGAAACAATGCAGGGGGTGAAAATAAACTACAAGAGAAGAGAGTGAGTGGAATGTGGCCTGAAAAAAAATGGGGAATGAAAGCAGCCAAAGTGTGTGAGTTGGTGTGGGGTTTACATTTGGCTCTGTGTTGTGGTGAATGTCCATGGCATCAGCTGATGTCAGACTGCCAGAACAGGTATATGGTACAACCAGTGCCACTTTGACCTCAGGGAATGCTCACAGCATCTGCCATCCTTGGCTACACAGGGATGGTTGGGGTCTGAGCAGCTCCACCCTCTGTGCTGAGGGAAAACTCTTCACTGGCTCATCAGGAACTAAGAGGTTGTTCCTAAAGTGTGGTGCAGACTTGCTCTTCTCTCCTGTGTGCTTCCTTACACCCTCATCCTGTGGGACAGTCTGTATGAGGCAAGTGTGTGATGTAGCACTAACCAGCGAGTTTAACCTCCATCCTGAGGATTAGACATTATTTATAGTTGTGCAGTTAGGCCTTGATGGCTGCAGAAACAGTACATCCAGAACGATGAAGTAAAGAAGGAATGGAACGTCTTGTTCAGCTGATTCAGACATTTTCTGAGAAAAGGTGGAAGCTCTGAGGTGCTGTCAAAGGCAAGACAAAGCAGCAGCGCAATTAAAGTTGTGGAGAAGGAATTAAGGACAACCATTTATCAGGCTCGAGTACACTGTGTGTGCAAATTGGCAGCAGTGATGGTACACTCTGTATTAGGAGGTCAATATGTGTAGGCAAGGTTACGTACTCTGTGCAGTATTGCATTGCCTGAAGGGTGGAATCACATCTGGGATTGTTTTTCTGGGATTCAAAACTTCACTGTTTTGGCTAGCAAACTAGCCACTGGAGTGAACAGTGAGGAAAAATAATACCTGGCTTTTTAAATAGAAAGAAAAAAGGGGGTTGGTTTGTGTTTTTGTTTTTGGAGTATTCCCTGCATCTTTCTTCTCCCATATCAGTAAAATCACCCACCTTGCTCTTCTTGAGTGAGTTAAATTAGCTGTGTTGTCTGTAATTTAATAGCAGTTAGAGTTGCCGCAGCTGTAACTGAAATAGATATGTTTTCTATGTAACTATCTATTGCATGTTTATCCCATACATTAATATCTAATAGGTAGGTTTCTCCTGGCTCATCATAGGAGAACTGGTGAGGTCCAGCTGCCACATGTGAAGAATTGTCCTTAAAGCTGTTGCCCAGTTCATCAGTGCAGCTGATGCCTCTCCTGCCACTCAAAAAGGAGATTCTGCTGATGTGATGTTGGTGCAGTCAGAGGGTTTTAAGAACATGGTTAACCTTCCCACATATCTGGGATGAGTTTAGGACCGGCTGTATTGTAGTCTCGGTTTTAGAGATGTTTACTCAAGGAAGCTGCTTGGAATTTAACAAGAGGAGCTAAATTAGGAAGGTATGAAAATAACTCAGATTGTAGGTGGAGGAGGAAGAGCATCACCTGTCAGCCCTCACCCAAGGCATTCAAAGACTCAGAGAAACTGTTTGCAGCTCATCACCCAGAGGACTGGTTGTCAACACGTTTGACGTGGGTAACTCAAAACTTGCCATCAGAAAGTCCTCCTGACAGTAGGCATCCCCTAATTAGTCATCTTTGGTGGACGGCAGCAGCAATCCATGGAAACCTCCCTGTTCTGAGAACTGCAGCTTGAAAACCACTGGTGTAAGACAGCTTGATGGTGCCTCTGGTGATGTCGGTGTGTATTTTATCATGTCTTTTCTTCCTCTCTTCCTGTGCCAGAAAAAGGCTTGGATCTGAGGGAAGTCAGGCTCTGCATTCCCATATGGTCACAGCAGACATTGTGCTGCTGGGTCAAAGCCAGTGCAGGTTTGTCCAAGAGACACAGTATGTGTGGGTTTTCAGGCTCATGTCCTTGCCCATCTGGCACATTCTAACCTTTCGAGGTGTCTCGGGAATGTGGATTTTTGCTATTTGCTCTCCACTTGGGTAGCAAGGGATGGTTTCCTTTGCAGTTGTTCTTTCTGGAAAAGTGAGACCAAGTCACGGTCCAGTGTCAGACTCACCATCCTTTTGATGGCTGGCTGTTTCCTTGGCTACTACCAGCAGAAAAAGCAATGTCACCAAACAGACTGTGGAGTTTGGGGATGTGGAGAGTAGGACAGACTACCGTTTGGATCGAGTGCGTGCTCAATGGCCTGACTTTACAAACCACACCACAGGGTGTGAAAATACGAGAAGTTCCAGCCTCTTGAGGTTTTCCAGGTAAAGTAAGCTGATAAGCCAAGCCAGTGTGGTTTCAGATCCCATGGAAAAGGCAGTGTTGCATGTCACTTGTTTACGAGAAGGTAAACGCAGTGGCCCTAGGTTTATGCTCCGTAACAACAGTGCTTATTGCTAGAATTCTTCCACACACGCCAGTGTGAATAACTCCCTGGATGGGCCTGACTTGTCTGTGCTCAGTGTCTCAAGAGGATCAGGAGGTGTTCTGGGATCTCAGTACAGTCTAGATCTTGACATTTTCTTCTTTTTAATATTGTGTGTAATAAATAATTTCTAAGGAAACTGTTAAGAGGGATGTGGAATGAGATTGAAAGCCTTCTCTCTTCCAGAAGCCTCCCCCAATATGTGTAAACAGCAGTAAATATTTTTCATTGCAGTTGTCACACTTGGTTTAAGATCATGAAGGTGAAAGTCCAAAGTAAACTTTGAGTTACCCAAATACGCTTCTTTGACCTTATGAAAACCAAATAAACACACAGTATTGTGGCCTTGGGGACAGGCCATGAAAAGCTCAGTAAATGGAGCATTATCATCACCTTTCATAGAAGTGCAGATGATTGAAGGAAAAGCGTGTGCTGTCAGAGCAGGGAAACCCATTTAGTTTATTTACTTACTTTCAGCTCCTAATTTTCGTCCACCATGTTCAGGTTTTTCTGGCTGTTACTTGTCAATCAGGTGCTCAGAGAGCTTCCTTCTGAAAATCCTAAATCTGTCCGCAGGTAAATGTGGTGCTGGGGGAAGCTGGACTGTGGGCCAGGTTCTTTCTCCATCACCACAATGGTGATGGGGATCATGCCCAGGCTAGGCTGCCTGTGTTAGGCTTAGCCTAGTTTAAACCTCGCTGTTGTGTGGCAAATCTCCACCTCGGTGGTATTTATTATCCACTGGTGCTTCCTGGTATAACGTGTGCTGGAAAGCAGTGTCGGTGTGGTACCCAGGCGTGGCTGCTGCCTTTGGCAGAGCCGTTTTCTAATTCAGGAGCAGGAATTACTGAAAGCAAAACTGGGATATGGCAGGAGCAGGGAGGTAGGGCTGGGCAGGGGATGGCAGGAGCAGGGAGACAGGGCTGGGCAAGGGATGGCAGGGGATAGCAGGAGCAGGGAGGCAGGGATGGGCAAGGGATGGCAGGGGATAGCAGGGAGGCAGGGCTGGAAAGGGGATGGCAGAGGATGGCAGGAGCAGGGAGGCAGGGCTGGAAAGAGGATGGCAGGAGCAGGGATGGCAGGGCTGGAAAGGGGAGCCGGGGAAGAGGTGGGAGCTGCTGCTGCTGCCAGTCCAGACAGGGTGCAGCTGGGCTTATCTGTTGCCAGCACTGGAAAAGGAAGGGCAAAATAATCCTCCTGGGATTCACATGAAAAGGAGAGGGGACTGTGTGAGGAGCCGGAGGGGCTGTGCAGAGCAGTGTCTGCGCCGTGATCCCCCCGCCCTGCCCTGCCCTGCCCTGCCGTGCCCCCAGCCCGGGGCAGCGCCGGCCCAGCAGTTCTAGGAATAGCTCCGACCGAGTCAGCAGCGCCAGTTCTGGGAACTGCGGCCCCGGGCCCTGCGGGACGCTTCAGGGAATTCTCCCTGCCATTCCAAGGATGGCAAAAGAGCTCGTCCACTGACCTGGGGCTCCCCAGTGGCCGGGGGCAAAAGTTTGGAGTGGTGCCACGGGGTTGGGAAGGTTACCAGAGCCGCGAGGGCCGGGAGATTTCTGTACTACAGAATGTTGTTTGGCTGCTTGAGGGACGCAGAGGAAGAATTTGCTACACGAGAGATAGCAGTAGTGACCACAGGAATTTAGAAAAGGGATATGGAGTTTAAAGGTCAAAATTTCCCGCCATCAGTCATGGTCTCCATGGTAGGAGCTGGAGAGGGTGCCAGGAACTCAGATGGAGATCTGGGGACCCTGAAACCTCCCACAGCCACATGACCTCGAATAAACGAAAGGAAATGCAGCAGATCAAGCACCAGTGCCTGGTGCTGCTGTCCCACACTTTCTGCTGCTGCTGCCATGGCTGTCATCAGTCCTTTGCCTGCCCCGCGTTCAGACCTGCTGCATGTTCCCTCATTCCAACTCAGGAGACGATGGGAACTTTTCTCCCAAGCCCTATAGAGCTTCTAAGGAAAATACTCAGTGTGACACTGACAAATTGATGTTTTTCTTACTGACCACTTACAAGTTAAAATTACTTCACGTGCTGCTGGCAGCTCGAGAGGAGCAAATTTCTCACAGTGCTTGGCTTTAAACACATCTTCTACATGCAGTGACTGAATTGCTCTGGGTCAACTTCAAATTAGCCGAGAATAGAGGAAGTGTTTAAGTTGGATATTGGCTCCCAAGGTACTTTTCTAAGTCACTGTAGCAATGCAGACAGGGCCTGCCTTCTCAGTTTTTGGGTAGTGCACACGTGGAAGGGTCACTCCTGGGAGAGGTGGGCAAGCCCAGGGCGAGTTGTTCAAAGACAGGCAAGGAGTCACATTTTCTGGCCTTCTGGCCAGACCAGATGAGTCCCTTGGGCTTTGGCATCATCAGTGCCTTGAATTTTACTGGGGTATTATCATTCTGCACACTATTTTCAGTCTAGTCCTACTCTTTGAAAAGTCCTGTGAACTCTGTTCCAGCTCTGACCCTGCGTTTTGCTGCTCTTTTTTCATTCAAGCTGACAGCCACAGCTCTGCCACGTTGTGCTCCAGCCAGCAGATGCATTATCTTCTAGTGCTGTTTGCATCAGCTTTCCTCTAGATATCATGGCAGATTGCTTCTTTGCTTTTACATTTAATGCCTTTCTCAGGTACCACTCAGCCCCCAAACCTCTTTCTCCCCATGTATTTATTGTGATTCTGCTTCTGGTATTCAATCAGACTTACTGATAACTGCTTTTAAGCCTTCCCCCCTCTTCATTTTTTGTTATTTCCTCTGTATTTTTCCACTGTGGAGAAACTTTCGTAAAATGAGAGCCAGCAAAGTCTCTTCAGCTCACATATGCCCTTGGTTTGGGAAGAAGCATATGCTTGTGTTTGTGGGGGAGGCAGCTGTTCTTGCTCTTCATGTAAAAGACCTTAATGGATTCACAGGATTATGCTGCTGGAGTAGCTCTTGCATCAAAGCCATAGCAACTTCCTTGTTGCCTTTCATTTTCTTAGTCTGTTAGATGTGTTCGGTTTCTATGAACAAGCAATTAAAATGCATAAGAGTAGCTCTTTATTAGGGCTTTATTAACATTTAATTTGCTTTTTAGTTTTTGGTAGGAGATCAGGCAGCTTAGCTGATTCCTAGAAAGATAACAAAAAGGTTGCAGTGCTGTACTTGGATAATCTCCCTGTAATAACTTCATGTGCTCTGTGGGGAGGTGGCCAGGGACCCCCTGCCATCAGGGATATGTGGAAGGGAGGCACACTGGGATGTTCACCAGAACTTGGGAGTCTCCTGGGGCCACAGGCAGGAGCAGCTCTGCTGGCTGCACTCAGAACATCCTTCCTGCCCGTGGTCTGGAGGGGGCCCTGCTTGCTCCTTCCTCCCCTGGAAGCATCTGGAATCCTGAATTCAGGCCCTCCAATCCACCCTCCCTCAGCCCCTCTCCCTGCTGTGCTCCTATACCGCTGGGTCGAGGGTGATTCCTTATCACATCTTCCTGTCCCCTCACTTTTTGCTGGTGTGAGGTTGGTGCAGGCACTGCTGAAGGAGAATGCACACTCTGAGCAGCTGTCTTTCAAAGATTGTCTGTGGACTCTTCAACTGGAGTCTTCCTTTCTCCCTTAACAGTTTTGGTTCCTTTTTGGTTACTTTTCTGTGCAAAGTCCATGAGGAACTGGGAGAGCAATAAATTTGGGTTGTTTGTAGATGCCCTGCTCTAATGGGGTTATTTCCAGGCCTTTCAGGGCATCTTTTTTGTGCCTAAAACAACGTAAGTGGCTTTTCCTTCATGTCTCCATTTTTCCCATCACTCACTTAAGTGTTCTTTTGGACTCCTTGGTTTTGTGACCTGTTGCTTTGCTATAACCAAGAGACAGGATGGAGCAGAGAGAAGACAAGAAATTCTATACCAATTTGAAAGCAAAAGAAATCTCTGTTTCTTCTCTCCTTTTCCCTTGTGCAATTTGCATAAATAGGTGCAGGTGCCTCATGTCATTATTCACTCAATTATAAACTGCTGCTTACATGGATAGAATCTGCATTTCAGCTGTTACTGACTGCCAAGAAAGGGGAGGGGCTCGATGACAGAAACTTCTTGCTGCCATTGCAGATCAGTGGTGGAGTAGTAGAGCGATTATGCTTGTGAAGGCTTGTGGGACTTTTATCGTACATTGTTGTGTTTTCTTTCCTTCCAGCAAAAGTTTGCTTTGAAGTTTGCACAGAACTCGTTTGTTAACTGCATCTCTGAAGGGTGAAACAAGTCTCAACTTTTCCAGCTGTTTGCTTTCAAGCAAGCTGTGCAATGTTTCCTCAAAGGAGCTGTCAAGGAGTTAAGTTTTTATGAATTTGTTACCTAATCTGAAGGATAAGAAAGATGTTTGGCTTGCTTTTCCTATAGGAAACTGGTATCCTAAAGAAAACAGATCCTACCGCTCCCTAAACACACAGATTTATTGTTATAATGCTTCCTTTGTCCTGTCAGAGAACCCTCTTTCTTTCGCACATTAAATGCATTGGCAGTTCCTGCCTGAGTAAGTTTCCTTGTGAGTGGGAGCAGTGCCTGGGCTTGGGAATCTGAGAATGGCTGCATCCCCTGCAGCTTGGGCTGGCTACCCATGTTAGCCCTTTGGCTAACTGGATTGTGCCACACGGCGTTTTGGCTCCTAGAATAAAGGCAGCTTTTGCCCTTCCTCCTCTGGGCTGTTCTCTGTCCCACGTTGCCATACCAAGAGTTGCAGTGGAAAATCCCACTTGCTGGACTCCTCGGAACTGCTGTCTGACAGCAGGGACTGGCACATCAGGGAGCGTGGGGCAGCTGGAGAGGAGTGGGAGTAGTTGCAGTGTAATGTTTAAAAACTGTCCTGGCCTCTGTGTGGTGTGCTGAGAAGGGTGCAGAAGGCATGGGACTGTGTGCCTCGTCAGCCAGGGCAGACATCTGTGCAATCTGGAATTAGTGCTGTCATTGGAAGAGGCTTTTCCCTGTGAACTGGCTCCCAGGTCAGGTTTAGGGAAAGCCTGTGCAGATTCCTTGCTCAGCAATGGATAGGAAGCATCCAAAGGTATTCACAGCACCATATGGCTGCCATGTGATCTAGTGCCAGCATATTAATTCCCTCTGGATACTGCATCTCTCTCCCTATTTGTTTGCCTTCGCACTTGTTGTCTCATGAAACTGGAGAATAAACTGTCTGGGAGAAGGTTGGAAGGACAGAGATAGGTGAAAGGTTTAGGAACAATACAGTTTTCGGGAATAAGGCATTATAGCAGTTGTCTTTATTGGTGCTTCTCAGTCCCAAGGGGATGTTTAAGCAGCTCAAAAGCTGTGCAAACCATCTGTGATAACAGTAAATCCAATGCAGAGGCCAATCCCTCGCCGTCAGAGCCCTCACTGACCCCACTGCTGGAAACACTGAGCCTCTACAGCTGCCTGGCTGCAAATGGGGGATGTTTGCATGATTTTCTCCCCACCAGCAATGCCTCAGTTTGGCAGGAGGACCCAGTGGTGCTCCAGCACCATAGCTCTGCTCCTGGAGCAGGAGAGCACACACCTGGGGCTGGATAACCTGCTGTGGTCAGAACATCTGCACTGGGCTCTCCTTCCCTGCTCCTGGGTCTTCCTGGGGAGAGCAGCCACATCTGCACTGGGCTGTTTGGGGGGTTTCTTGCTCAGAAATAGTAGGAACTTGCAAAATACTGATTTCTAGCTGTAACTGCTGGAGGAATTTTTAACTAGAATTCATGAATCTGGCAGCTACACAAGACTTCGTGTGAGTTTACTCCCATAAATAGAAGGTGTCAGTTCATCCTTTGAGGTGATGATTATCTGCCTTTCATGTGTACCTGAGCCCTTCACTTTGCACAGTATTGGAGATCGTCTCTTCAGGTGGGAGGGATGTGCACTGATGGTCAGAGAGCCCAAGAGAGCATCGTGTAAAAGTGAGCAACTTGTGCATCAATATATGGATTAAAGATAAATTCTAGCCATGATAAAGTTACACCCATGCTGAATTTAACACATTTTCATAAAGCCTTTAGAAAACCTCAGGTGAAAAATCTGTAGAAGGCCAGTTACTATTAATAGCTGTGGTTTGGGGTCATCTTGTGCCGAGGGGATGTACCACTGGGATGTACATTTTAGGTAGTCAAAGTATGACTGTCCCAGCAACATTGGGAGTCATTCCAGAAGCTGAGTGCAGAAGGAAGATAGGTTGCATTGGGAGTTGCTACAGTACAGAGAGGGCCACTGGAGCTCTACAAATAAAGAGTGTGTGCTTTATGTCCTTGGCCTTCTACCACTTTGGTATGCTAATCACTGGGAATGGGTTTGCATAGTGAACAGCAGTTCCTGTCACAGGGTGAATTCTTGAGTCGATTTTCGCCCCACAGCTCACACTTGGTAAAACTACCATGTTTCCTCTTTTCTAGGCATTGCCCCCCAAACTGAGACCCCCTTGTTAGGTGTAAGGTGCAGGTCAGGTGTGGGTCCCTTCCAGACTCCAGGGAAAGTTCATCCTCAGCTTTGTGTGCTTCCCTAAATGATATTTCCAGCTGATCCATCTTGCTCTCTCCATTTCTGTGTTTCATAGAATTTACTCGTAGAGCAAAGCAGTAGGTGTTTGGGGTTTGTTTTCCCCTTCTTTCTTTTTTCTTTGTAATAAAGCAATAAAGCATGTTCAATTATTTTCCTTAGAAATCCCTCCCTCGGTGTGCTGATTGGGCATGTGGCGGAGGAGGGACTGTGTCAGCATGGCTCAGTTCCTGGAAGAGCTGAAGCGCAGTGAAAATGACCCCAGGGAGCAATGGACTTTCCACAGAAACCTGACAGTAGGGTTGAGGGGAGGGCTGGCTGAGCCTGGATGGCTTTAAGAGCTCATTTAGTTTCCTTTCTGCAGCCTGACAGAGAAAGGGAGGGAGTGACAGTGCTGCACACAGCTTCAATCACAGCAGTGGGGTGTTAATGCTTCCTGCAGCCTGCTAAAGGCACTGGGCTGTCCTTCTGTGGTGTTTTTGTGGGTTCCAAGGTGCTCTGAGGGTACTGTCAGCATCCTTCTCATTTCTGGAGACCTGAAAGCTCAGCAGATAACTTGTCCACTCTTTCTTTACAATACAGATTTGTAATTCTACATCATATTCCCATTTTTATGACGTTTTCCTTCACTTTCACTATTTTTCTTGCACTGTTCTTGCCTCTCTACTTTTAAAGGAACAAACATGAATTACAAATTTCATAGCTGCGATTTGGTCTTTTCCTGGTTTGCACTTCTGGGCTGGGCTGGTCATGGGGCCTGGACACATCTTTTTTTGGACCATTGTCATCCCACAGATGTTCTAGTATTTACAGAATCACTTGCATCTTCTTTTATCTGAACCAAATACCTGTTACCTAATGTTTGAGGGCAGCGAGGAAAGAAGGGAAAAATACCACCTCAGTCCATATAGCAGAGGCCTAAGGGAGTTAACGTTAGATGAAAAATCTGGCTGTGCTTCGGTCTGGAAATAGAGCAGTGGAAAGATCTGGAAGTTTCTTTCCACCCCAGCTTGCTTTCAGTGCTGAGCCGTGTCCTGTGGGTGCAGCCTGAGGTGTGAGCAAGCTGGAGAAGGTGCTCCTGCTTTGATGTAGTGCAGGAAAACACCTGCTTTGCATGAGAGCAAAGGTGCTGCAAACCTTTGGAGCCTCTGGCTTCAGCTGCCCTGAGCTCAGGAGCTTGTCTTTATCAGGAAGTCCGAGTGCTTTATCAGGAGTCAGCACTACAGCAGTGCATGGATTAAAAATGTTTGTGCTCTCTGTGCACTCAGTGTCTTGCAACACGTCGGTTTTATGTTACTCACCAAAATTGTTTAATTACCTGTGTCTGAATCTGAGACCAGCACATGGGGGACTTGGGGTACTCCAGGGTGAAGGGTTATGCCACCCTCCTGCAGGTCTGCTGGGCTCTCAGCAGGACGAACTACTGCCCTGAGAAGTTATCCACTCGGGATTGATTCCCACTCTGTAGTGCAGAGTGAGCATCGTCCCAGGCTGTGGGAGCCACTGGCAATAAGATCTAAAGCTTTCCTGCCTGCGCCGGTGGTCCTTCCAAGTTTTAAGTAGAAGAAAGAGATGTGCTGCTATAGATGTCATGCTTGATCTGTGGACAGATCCTGCTCAGCCGGCACTAAATATAACCTTGTTTCTTGGCTAGGGAAAAGTCAGAAAGGACTCTGCATTGCTTTGCCACCCCAGGAACATGAGTTTGTCCCACTGGCTCCTCCATTCCCACATCAAAGCCTTTTGTTAGGCTGTCTGCAGCCACTGCTGCACCGAGTGGGTGTGACTGCCCTTTGCCACACACTCTTGGGTGACACAGCTGGGAGCTGCCCCACATTTTCCACAATATGGTAGGAAAATCACGTCCGAAGTATTCTTCATACCTTACAAAATATTAGTGCGCTGTATGGAAGAGGCAAAAATTACTTTTCCAAGCAGGGGAGGTTGAGCACAATTAAAAATAATTTTTTCCAAGCTCNGTGTGTGTATATATATAAAAAATAAGTCTGATCCTCATAACAAAAGAACTTGACAACAGCACAGGGGAATTAAATTAATCAGATATGGTGTATGAAGACGGCAGGAGGGAATGCTGTTTTGTAGTTGGTTTCTTTCCAGGGAAATCCTCTTAACAGTCTTCAGTCAAGTAAGGAAAGGGTGGAATAGGTGTTCGTCACAAGAAGGGTGTAGCTGCATGTAATTAGCAACAGACTCCAACTTTCCACGAAATGCTCATTAGTGAGGAGTCAGACATGTTTGGGTGCTCTGATGCTGCTCCTGCTCCATCAGAGTGGTTTTTGGTGGTTCATCCACAGGGATCTGCCCTGCTCTGAGGTGGGGAGAGGGCTGTGCCCTCCGCCCGTGGGCGAGCACGGCGCTGGGGTTTGTGCCAGGGCAGTAAAGCACAGGCTGGGGGCTGTCGGATCAGAGGTCACACCAGAGTGTTTGCAATGTGAGAGGGAAAGGACCAAGGGAAGACCTTCCATGGTGGGGAACCCCGAGACAACTCTGCTTCCCGAGCCTACAAAGCCAGGTTGAGAAATGTGGGGTTGGCGGCGCTATGGACAAGAGAAGGCACTTGTGCTCTCCTTTAGTGCCCGACCACTCCAATGCGCTTGTCTCTCCTTGGGCAGTGCGGGGAGGATGGGAGGTTGGGCCGCTTGCAGATTGCTCTTGCTCAGATTTGGGACAGCATTGCAAGGGTCACCTTTGTACGGAATGACTTTGGGCCTGCCTTGCTTTCTGTGGAGGTTGCTCATGAGGGTCTGACCTCAGCGGGGGCGGCAGCGCCGAGAACCAACCCCTTTGCGCGCCGGCCCCGAGCCTTTCTGCAGGGGAGGCTGTTTTGGAGCTGCCCTGCATGAGGTTCTTCAGGCCTGGTTTGTTTTGGTGCCGGGCATTCTGCCCACTCTCCATAAAGGGCATTCCCGTGTCGGCGGGTGCCAGCCAAGCGCGAGGATTGGAGCGGAGGTTTTAGGTTAGAGGAGGCATTCTGGGGCATTCGAGCTCACTTTGGTCCCCTGTGTCCCTCACCCAGGGGTTCTCCCCAGACCACCCGTGGGCAGCTCTTGTCTATGAACCACCACGTGTAAAAGCACTGATCAAACGTGAAGCGTTCAGGGAGTCCTGTGTCCTCCCTAGGGACAAGGGAATGATTTGAACACATCCTCTGTTGTTGGGTTGTTCAAAGGATCTTCAATAAGGTGCACAGAATTCCTTTGAGCCTAAGACAGCCCTCGGAATGGCCTGGTGTAGGCAGAATAACTGGTTTGAGTGAACACAGCTACAGTCGGTCTGTTTTGAATTTGACATGGAAGAAATGACCCACTTCCCGCAGGGAGAGCTGTCCTTTGAAAACAGAGGTTAAATTGTTACTTGGTAACTGTGTGGGATTTGAAGTGCCTTTAATATCCCAGTTTGTCCTCAGCTGCTGAGTCTTGTGGCTGCCTTTGTGTGTCCCAAGGTCAGGCTGGTCACCGCTGATAATTCTGTATCACTCAGGTATTTTCTGATGACGTGGAAGCAGATCACCAGTATAGGGAGCAGAAAGGAGGAATGACATCAAAACTCCACCCATTCAGCCACTTCTGCCAAGTACCATGTAGGATGTACATTGAGTCCTTGTGTCCTCAGCGTTTTCCTTCCTACCTCTCCACTGGAGGTCATGCGGAGGACACACAAATCCCCAACACCTCTCTGCAAAACAGGAAACTTCCTTTATTTGCCAGTTTTTCTCAGGTTCCCTGAACATGCACAGAGTTCAAGTGGGAAAGGAGGAGAAAAAGAAGAACAATAAAATGTTGCTGAGGTTCATAGGTTTTAAAAAAATCAAATTAAAAAAAATCCAGAGACTGTTCAGTTCAGATTGTCAATGTGTGTGCCATTTTGCTGTACTAGTACTCATTGCTTTAACTATTTACAGGTTTGCTTGTATCTTTCTGCCACGGTCCTTTTTCCCTTGTTGCTGTTGGAAAGTATCCCAGCCATGGTTGTTTCAGGATAGGGGTCAAGTCAAGAGGTTTGTGTCCATGGAGCAGGACTTCGGAACACATAGCATGTTGATTTTTAACAGAATCATCCTGGCATATGTACTGATCCCAAGGTTTGAAACCGGAGCAGGGAGGTGAAGCTGAGGAGAGTCTGTGAGAACAACCTTTGCTTACTGGCACCTTCACACAGGGAGAGTTTTGGGGATGTCTCCCACAGTAACGAGCTGGGCTCTTTCTATGGCAGTGGTTCCAACTGGCAGGAATGCCTAATGGCAGAGCGGCTAAAGGGCCTGGGTTTCCTCCTTTTCCTTTGGTTGACAGCATAACATTTAAATCTCATTTGACTTATCTCCCTTTGCATCAAAAAGCCATCTCTGCAAGGCCAACGAGACATGAAAAATCCATGTTCCCTGACATAATTTGAAGTGCTTCCTTTGGCAGGCTTTAATCATCATGCCTCCAAAGCAGCATGGCTGTACTAATTACATCAGCCTTAGGAAGGCTTGAGGGAAAGGTGAAAAAATAATTCCTTTATACTTTGGTTTCCTGTGATGTCATCATTTGAAGTGCCCGCCTTAGAAAGCAAACACACTGGGACAGCCAGGCCCTGGGAATATTTATATTGGTTGGTCAAGGTAAACCCCATGAGGAGTGTGACTGCAGCCAGCTACATTACCCATGGTGTGCTGGGCTGTTCCGTGAGACAGCTGCCTGCCTAGAATCACCAGTGTCCCTAACATGTTCCCTTTTCATTAGGTCATTTGTTTTGTCAATAATTGAGACTCCTGGGAGCTTTTGGTGTCTGCTCCAGTAAGAACTGATACTAGTTCTAGGGATCACTATATATAGCATATATATATAGCATTTCCTGTAAGTCTTTGGGGTTTTAACTCCACCTGAGTAACAGGCTGAAGAGGGATGCTGGCTGCTACTGCTGAGAATATGGCAAGAGATAATTAACAAATAGCTTCTTTGACAGGTTCCTATTTCCATTAACCCAAGCATAAGACAAAGATGTTTCTTTTGGCTCACAGAACAAAGATTGTCCTTGGTTTAAGCAGCTTTTTGACAGGAGCATTGCTCTTCCATCAGATAATTCTAAGAAGAGCTGAGACAAAGGAGGTGATTATTGGAGTAGTAATAGGCCAAAAGGCAAATACAAAATAAACTGCAAAATTAACATGCAAAATCCTGCTTGTTGCCTCCTGTGTGAGCAGGATAGTATATTATTATTTCTGTTGGTGCAGTAGGTCTGGATTGATAACACGTGGCAGGGCTGTGTTACAGAGGGAACTTTCCTGAACCCACCTCTCTTCCCATCCAAGACTGAGTGTGGTGTTTCCACTTCAGCAGCTGTGCTGGACCGTCCGTTTGGAACCATGATTTGTGTGCAGCACTCATACCAACATGATGACCAATGCATGTTTTCTGTCAAAACCTGCCAAAGCACTTCTACGTTAAGAAACAGCAGAAGCCAGCATGTGACATCTTCACTTGCCGCACCAGTCCGTGTCACACTGTCACTTGACACTAGCACAGGTTATTTTGTTTTCAGTTGTGTGCCTGATTTGTCCTGGCTTGTGAAGTCTCATCTTTCAGGCAAGACAGTCTGTGTCATACAGCCAGGCTAAGGGACAGCTAAGGGATGTGGCCCTTCTGAACAGGAGGGACCTGCGTGCTCGGGAGCGTTAGGATCAGGCTCCTCCCTGCCTGACACGAGGGGTGACAAGGCACGGGACAATTCTTCCCTTAACCCAGATCCAGGCTGGAAGGTTATATGCAGCCTTGGGGTGCCTGAGCATGTCACACAGAAACTGGTGTGGATGCAGAGGAATGACTGAAGGAGTAACGGGGAGCTGTAGGAGCAGCGTACCAGTCCAGTTTGTGTCATCTGAGGGGGCTGCACTGAGAGTGGAGAGTGCAGCTATTCCCTGTGTAACAGAATCAACACCTTCTGCAGCAACAAACTCTTCCTCCCAGCTGGTTTTCAGTATCCCGAGGCACGGAGGATGTTACAACGTTTGCACGCTCTTGCTTGTGAATAGCCCTGAGTCAGCTGCCTGGCAGGTCACACTAACCCCGCACTGAGGGATCACATCAGCAAGGACAGGTTTTGCATGCATAGGAAAGCCTTCAATCTCCCATATTCTTGGAAAGAAAAGAGTACTATGGAGTCTCCACGTCAGCCCACACGTGGGTTGTTCAGCCCTGCTGATCACCCTCCAGCCTTGCAGTGCTGTTTGGTACGTGTTCTTTCTGAAATGTTGCCCAGTGCCTCTCAGCCAAGATGATTTTCATAGCACAGGACTGGAGGGAAGGAAGGGAATTAAAGAGGGGTGTGAATTACGAAGATTCTTTAAAGAATGTAAGGAGAATTCCAAAACCAAGGGCTTAGAGGAGAGGGAGGTATTTTCAAAAAGAGTTACAGAGATTTTTGAAACAGTTCCCTGAAATAATATTAGGTCATATTTTAGGCTTTTTCAGATTTATGTTTTAATCACAGCAACACCTTTCATTAGTGCTTAGCACTTTCAGACAAGTGTAAACACATAGCATGTGCACTAGGCAACATATTTCTTCAACATATTTCCAGACTTGGAGGTCATGTTTTGAACTCTGCCTCTGCAGCGTTTGGCAGGGACTGCAATGACACTTGCATGATGGGAGGAATTGTTGCCAAATTGGGTAACTTCTGACAAGTATAAACAGAGCTCTGCCTTCTGTAAGCTAGATTTCAAACCATATTGCTGTTCCAGGGAGGAGACAGCCCTGGCATCAAGGACTCTGCAGTGTCTGATCAGCTAGTAATTCTGGGCTGCTTTGCACTGAGAGAGCCCACAAAGAGCAGGAGCGAAGGGCAGCGGGCAGGGATGGGCATCCCAGGAGCTGGCAGTGGGTCTTGCTGTCTCTTTGTCACAAAAATAACCCAGATCTGTTGTTTTTAGGAGTTGCTATCACTGAAAGCGCTGTCTTAGCCAAGTGGAATGACTTTGCTGAGGTCAGTCCAAGCTTGGCTGCTCAGTTTTCCCCAGACTGATGGTTACATCCCAAAGTAGCATTGCATGGGTTGTGACCAGAACATTTGGAGGTGAATTCAAGAAAGCCAGAACTTAACGGTAGGCAGCACCAGAAGCTTTGCTTTTCAAAGAGAAACACCCAGGTGAGTGTTTGTGCTGCTGGGGGCACTGTGTGAGGGAAGGGTTTTCCTGTGGTGAATCAGCTGTGCTTCAGTGTTACAGCTTCCTTTAGTGACAAAGCCATGTCAGAATTTCACCAGGGGATAAAATCCTTCTCTGTAAAACTAGGAATATGAAGTGGACCAAATTCAACCCTGAAGTAAATGGATTCACATGACACTCAGTGGAAAAGGAACCTGGACGTAGCCCCTTGTGTTTTACAGGTTTCCCTGGCAGGGCTGTTTCAGGAAGGGCAGGGCTTCTCCAACAGCTGCAGTTGGAAAAGCTGCAGAGTATCTGCTGGATCAAGGCAATCACATGATGGAGTTACACAGCCTGCCAGGCCCGAGGCCAAGGGGTCGAGTCCTGGCTGAGCTCTGCCACTGAGTTTTGGTTGACCAGCTCTGTCTGGTGTATTTTTATCAGGTTTTTGAGAAATACTAAGTTCTCTGATGATCTCTTCAGAAACCGTAAGGCTGCAGTAGCCAGTATTATTTCAAGCTTTTATTGTAACTCTAGTTCCATGGGGGGACATTAAAGTAAATGCCTTTCCTGCCTAGATAGAATGCTCTCTTAAAATAGCTATTTTGACAAAAAGTGACATCGTATTCATTTTTTCAACTCAAATCTGAGCTGCTGCAAAGTGTATTTACACTGCATTTAGGAAGTAAAGGCATTCAGGAGAAAACCCCTGCCAGTGAGATCCGGGGACCAGGAACAAAAGGGTGAGAGTAGATCTTGTTCATGAAAGGAAATCCTTCTCTGCAAGTGTAGGTTGGAATGTCAGGGTGGAGCAGTTCTGACTGGACACTTTCCTCTGTGGGGACAGGCTGCTTCTTCCGGGCTCTGCTCTTTGCTATATTTAAAGTAATCAAATGATGATTTTGCAAGGAAGCAAAGCCAGCTGTGTGTGGAGCTGACCCAGGGGCCAACAGCCTCTCTCCAGCCTTGACTGCTGCCACAGCTGGCTGCAAGGAAATGGAAGGACTAACCCAATGATGATTTGCAGGCAAATTTCCTTTTTTGTTAAGTCTTATCTTTAATGAATATTAGCTGAAGGTCCTCAAGCTTTGTTGTATTCCCTCCCCTCTGCCAATCCAAAAAATCCTCTGAATTATTATGTTAAGATTTCTGTTATTACATGAAGCCTAAATAGTATTTTACTTTTCATAGGTTGTTTCTGTTTTGAAGTGTAATGCCCAAAGCTAACAGAGAAACCCTTAAAGTTATTTTCCTTCTGTCTGGTGTATGTATTGTTTGCCAGTAGCCTTTTCCTCCGAACAATATAATGTTTTTCAAGCAGAAAACATCACTAGCTCTTGCTAAAGTTTGGAAGAGTATGTTTGTGTATACTCCTTAGTCTACAGGCTGTGAATACTGAAAGACTGTAATCAAATTTTATTCCTGGGGCCACTTGTCATTTTTCCCTAAACTTGTTTTTGCTGTGTAGCAGAGGTGGTGATGGATGTCTGAGGGATGTTGCAGCACTGTGCCTGCTCCCTGCCCTACTTGTTTGTGCAGTGAGGAGCAGGAGCCACATGCTGGTTGTGTTTCTCAGGAAGCGGCCGTGGAAGATCAAAGCGGGGTTCACACGAGGCAGTGTTAGCCTCCAGATAAAGCCATGCTTCCACGTGTTCCTGCTCCTGACACTGGCACCTGTGATTATAAGAAAAAATACACAGGCAGGCCTGGATGTGGGCAGAGAATAAACATGTCTCAGAAGAAATTAGTCTGAGTCTGAACGTGTTGTCAACACACTGAGCTACTGCTTGGCCCTCCTTGCTGTTGGGCCGTTGGGCAACACTGGCAGGACTGGGTTCCCTTGGACTCCCTCTGAAAAATTCAAAGCTGGGCTGCAGTGAAAAGGAAAAGGATGAAATTTCTGCCCAAGGACAGGAGAGATCTCTTTAAATAACATGTTATTTTTACCTCTGACTGGTTTCATAAGGAGCTCCCAGTCTGGCATTTTTTCTCCCATTTCCCATGTGAATGACAGGTGAGGGTCACTGACAGTGTGACATGAGTGTCGTGGCAATGCTGCTGGGAACTAAGGGAGATGGAGGAGGTTACTTGGCATCCAGAGTGGCTCTGGCACATCTTCACTGGCCATTGCTTTACACCCCACTCCAGACCTTTGTACTGCTGATGATTTCAGGGCTGGGGAAGAGGATAGTGCATTTCCATGGGGATTGCAAGTATCTCAGCAGTCATTAGGGAGAGACAGGAGAGGACGGTGATAATTGGCTTCTGACAGATTTGATCATGAGAACATGCTCAGCAGAACAGAAGAGCCACACCAGTCCAGTTGATTTTGGGTTTAATTCCCTTAATTTCATAGGTGGCAGGTAAGACTGACAGTGGAATTTGGACTAGAAATGGCAATAGGTCAATAGCTGGAAACATCTGAATATGTGTGTCGTAAGAGAATTAAACACAATATGCTGATTCACTACCTTTGCTGCTCATTCCCCTGGCTTGGGCGGAGGAAAGTTGTGCACATGAGAGGATCTGGGGAAAGGAGTGAGATTTCACTAAGTTAGGAAGGACAGGGACATGTGCAGATAAATGGGTTATTTTACCCTTGCATGGGTTGTTGTTTCGGAAAGCTGATTATTTAAGACAGAAAATGATACCATGTGTGCCTGACAAACTGCAGGGGATTTCTGCTGTGGCAGTGAGCTGTGGTAGTGTGGTTTCAGTCATGGACTGGGATTTCTATTCCCAATCCTATCAGTCTGTTTTTCAGACTCTGTCAGTGCTCCACATCCACATTTCTATCTGTAGAGAGAAACTGTAAAGCAAGAGAGAACCCAAATTGTTGTGCATTGGCCCAGCAGACTGTCCAGGTGTCACTGGGGGTGGTGTGGCAGCTGTACATTGGTGCTGATTAAGCTCAGTCTGCATTTCCAGGAGTGCTGCTGTTTCCAGAGACGTGGAAATCAATTGTGCAAGTCAGTTCAGTCTGCATGGAGGTTTGGCACAGGAGTTTTCAGAACATGAACCTGTTTTCTTTCACGAAATGTGCTGAAGGTGCAGGAGTGGGAGTTGCTAAGATAAGAGCCACTGTAGTAAAACCGTGTGTGGCTGCAGCTTGTACTGCCTTGGCTCATGCCAGTCATTGCCACCATCACTCTGTGGAAAGGGGACAGCAGGGTTTCAGGTATGGAGCCAGGGGAAGAGTTTAGCCCAGCTAAGAGGTTCAGAAATTACTTAACGTGTCAGGAATGCTGCATCTTTCTTTCCAGTGTTTTCCAGGGTTTGCAAAGCTCCCTTTTAAAGATGGCTGCAGCTTTTCCTTCTTCTTGCTTTCATGTTTCCACTTTGATTTTGCTTCTACCCTGTCTAGCTCTCTTTCCACATTTCCCATAAAACCAAGAGGGACGTGATTGTTTTTGTTTAACAACTTGATCTGGAACAGATTATGCTATTGCCAACATTTCCTGGTTGGTGTGCAATGGAAATCTACCCATGGTCTCATGTTGATGAGGTTGTGGAAACAATGTTTGCTACAGAATGCCAGCCCCGTGGCTGGCATAGGAAGGACAGCACATACTTCAGGAGTACTTTAAAGCAGTATTTTGAACTTTGAAGCCAGTGGATTCAGAAAGGGAGAAGGATGGAGAGGAACGAGTTCAGCTTTTTTTTTCTTTTTTGTGCCCGAGCACGTTTTCCATTTTCCAGTGGTTGGGAGCACACTGTGCTGGCTTTGGGCAGGATGGAGGGACCCTGGCTGGAGAATCTCTCTGGGGAGAGGAGCATGAAGGGACTCCAGAGGAGTCATGTCCCAGTAGTGCTGCTGCCTCAGTGTATTCCCTGCATTTCAGAGGCAGGACAGATGGGATGGCCCCTGTCTCCTTTGACACCACAGGGCAAATCCAGCTCCCCCGTGGTTTCCCCACCTGCTGTCTGGGGCATGAGGTGTTGAGAAGGGGAAAGGGTGCACAGACAGACTGCAGGTATGGGGAGACTGAGGCCCAGCAGCTGCAGCAGAACATGAGGAAAACCTGATGCCATGAGTCTGCCATCCCCAGCATTGTCTGCCCTTTGTGGACCTGTCTCTCAACACTTGCCACGAGCAGAACTTTTCTTTGGGGCCAACTTGAAGCCTGCTGTAAACAAGTTGCCAAATTTCCAGTTACATTCCATGTCCTTTTCCCTGCATTGTAATGGTTTTCTATGGCACACAGAAGCAATACAAAAATCATTCCTGTGTTTTTCCGCATCATTAAAAACTGTTCCTTCAGTCCTTTTTAACTTAGGACTTGGGACCTGCCACTGCTTGTCTGTGTGCAGTAGAAAACAGGCCCATGGATTTTGGTGTCAATTCTCCCAGTATCTGAAGGGCCTTTTTCTGTTACAAGTTTTTGTGTCTTTCTTGAAAAAAACAGTCAGGAGTTTGCCCGGTGTTCTTGGGGAGGATTTCTGTAAACAGAAAACAAATTAATCCATTTGGATTTTACCAGAGACTTTTACATGGAGTGGCTTTAAAGTATATTTAAAATGTTTATTTAAAATCCAAGTCAAATGATTTTTAACAAACTGTCTCAAGATAGAAGAAACTGACTTTTTGGAATAACTGTATTGTTTATTCATTGTATTGCAGTAGCACCTAGAGATCCCTATTGTGCTAGATGCAGAACAAACACATAACAGAGCTGGTCCCTGCCTGGAGCTCACACCTTCAGCTTGGCCTCTGCCTTGGGGTCAGCCAGGAGCTCTTGGGCTCTCTGGGGGCAGTGAGGTCAAACCTGCAGCTTGGCCTCCTCATCACTCCCAACAGAGAAAAGATCAAGTAGGAGGCAAGTTTCAGAGAGCTGAACAACCTGCCCTTTCCTGCTGTACACTTCTCCTACTGATTTTTCCCAAGCTGTAGTTACCAAGCCTGTGGCTGAGCCGTGTAGGCTTCCTGAGATCACTGCTGCTCCTTGAAGAGCTGTGGTTTCCTTGTTCCCAGTGTCCTCAGGCAGATAGAGGTGCTTGGATAAAAGGAAGCCTTTTCAGTGGTTTATATTATTAAAAAAAAAAAAAAATTTTCCTTTTTGTTTTGCCTTCTAAATTTTCATTCTCATTCAGTACCTTCCCATAGTTGCTGCCATGTGGGGCAAGAGGGAAGGATATACCAAAAAGTAAACGTGACATCACACATGCACACTGTCAATCATCAAAGTATCAAAAACAAAGCTTGCAAGAGCACAAACTTGTATAAATGTGGAGAGGAAAAAAAAGGACACTGACTAAGCACATCAGGCCATCTTGTCCCTTTGGGCAGCTTTAAGATAGGGTGGAAGAAACTCCACCCATTTTTGGAGCCTGTCTCCTGGGTCACCATCCCATCCTTTTCCACCTTCTCTCCCAACCCTCAGGGATAGCTGGGATTTGTTTATTCTGATTTACAGAGATTCAGAGAGACAGTCCCAGGGAGGAATAACGGAAGAATCCTTAACATTGGTTCATGCTTGATCAAGTTGGAGGCTCTCAAGGGAAAAATAAACCAAACAATAGTTTCTCTAGACCTGTCTGTTCCCTTCTCTACTCTCACTCAATGGTATGGACTGGCTCCTACAGGCTGGAAAGGTGATGGGATTCAGCAAATGAACAGGAAGGGGCAACTTCTCTGTCTGTGCTGGTTTTGGGCAGATCCCATCTGCTGTTTGTCCCTCCTGTGTGCAAAAGAGCAAGGCAAGAGCCATTGTGCTTCAGCGGCAGGGGGTGAAAGGGATGGGGTGCCAGAAGTAAACCCAGAGCCAAAAGTCTAATTAAGGATAACAAACATGCAAGTCAGAGCAGGGGAGAGGAGAGGTCTGGACCTTGGCAAACAGAAATGTTGCATTGTGGTTTCCAGTGTGTGCTACAGCCTGGATCTGATGGGAGCCACAAGTGTGGCTCGTGACCAACGCTGGCAGCAGCAGAGCAACCGGCAATTCAGCATCGTGTTGGCAGAGAGGGAGGGCAGCTCTTTCTACTGAGGGGCTTCTGAGGTCTTACTCCCAGAAATAAATAAATAAATATCCTGAAGCTGTGTGTGTCACTGGTGCAGTTCAGCAGAGCTGTCTCTGAGCCCCCTGGACTTGCCCAGTGTCTCAAGGCAAGGGCAGTGTCAGAGAACAGCACTTTGAAAACACAAGCCAAATGCCAGGTGCTCTGCAACCAAATCTCTCTGCCTGCCTATGAGAAAGTTGGGTTTATGATTACTTGTTTCTAAATGTTTTGTTCCTCTGGAGGTGGAGAAGATGGGAAAAAAAATGGGATGAGTGCTCCCTGGCTCAAGCTCAAAATGCAGAATTTCTGCTTAGAGCTATCAAGGAAGAAGGGCTTCCTCAGAGAAGTCTCCTGTCCACAATATGTGATGTAGCACATGGGTGGGAGCTCCCAGTGTGCTCTGAGGTTGTGATACCTCAGTAGCTAAGGAAGAAAAATGCAGAGATGGGTCTAGATACAGTCATCTGAGCTCCATATACCCAAAAGTCTGTGGGAGCTTGGATGTGGACTCCTGTAACCTGTTCTGGGGACAGGCTCAAACAGGTTCTATTTGGATGTGAATCCGAATCCAAATTCCCACAGAACTTTGGCTGCCACTTGGCTGAGAGCCTTTATCTTATCTCTAATTCCAACAAAAGAAACAAAAAAACCCCAAAAAACAATAAAAGGTGCTTTTAAAATACCATGAGGAGAGAAACTGCCATGGAAATAAATAGCAAAAATAACAATGTTAACATGTCCGGTGTCACAGCAACTCTGACATTCAAGTAGTGTGCCTTTGCCCACAGTGCTTTTCACAGCCACTGCCGGCACGGCCTGAGGTTCAGAGCTCAGCTTGTGTCCCGTTGTTCACCAAAACAACCAACTCCTCCCTGGCTGGGATGGATGTGGAGAGAAGGGGAGAGGGAAGGTGGATGCAGTCTCTGCTGACAGGCAGGTCTTTACTGTGCCCACCTGGTGCCGTGCTTTAGCAGGATGGAGACACAAAGTTCTCGTGTTTCTGCCACTGTCGTTCATGCCTGAGATAGAGCGGCCCCGGTTCAGAGCTGGAAAGGGTATTGCTTCAGATAGTCCCCCATCCGGCGGGGCAGAGGGAGCTGGTCCACGTCGGCCGCGCACCTGTTGATCCGCAGCCGGCACAGGTGCTGCAGGCTGGGCATGTTGTCCTTGCGGCCAAGCGGCCGGATCAGCTTCAAGTGCACCGCGGCTGCTGCCAGCTCCTTCTGCAGGGGAGGTAGAGGAGACGGAGGCGGGTAAGGAGCCTCAGCCTTGCTTTCTGTCGTGCAGGACATGACGTAATGCTGGATGAGGCTGACCACGTCTGGGAAGGCCAGGATGCGAGGTTTGGACAAGTAGTTGGAGTCCAGCCGGAACTTGCTGTCAGTGTATTCGATGCGCACATTGGTGGGACCTCGGTTGGTCTTGACGGAGAGTGTGAACAGGTAGCTGGGGTGGGTGCTGTCCCGGACCAGGAAGGTGCCTTCAGGCATCTTTTGGAGATGCTGCTTGGCCTCACTGGCAGTGATTGAGCCCCAGTACCAACCTGGAAAAGCATCCGAGAAGGAATTTGTTAGGGGAAGAATGTGTTAAAGGACTGGCAGTATATTTAGGGAAGCCGTAAAGCCTATTGAGTTTAGGGCCTGGGAAGCAACCAGGGCCAGAGTTGGCAAGATCTTCAGAAATGAATACCGAGTCAGGTTCTAAGGGTTTCCTGCCTATGCCTGTTGTTGCTGTGGGCTGGGGATGAGGTTGGCTGCAGCTGCAGCTGCTGCAGCTTATAGAGAAAAAGCAATTTTTTTGCAATTCTTTCTCCCGATTCAGTTATAAAAGATAACACTTTTGCTTACACTGGAAATAAGTTAGTTCCTGATACAAGTGTGTAGAAACTGCAGATGCATTTGCTGTCTGCACAAGTCAGCCATGGCTGCAACAGAACCAGGTTTCTGTCTGAAGTGGGGTTAGGAGATTCTTCCTGGGACTCCCTGGATTGCAGAGCTGACTCCCTGCAGTCTTGTGACCCCATGACTTTGGGAGCTGAGCCTTACCAGATTCTCGCAGATAGGAGAAGGTTTTTGCAATGCAGAGAAGGTCTTCTTCAGGGTCCCGTGTCTGAGGTGGGTTGCTGTCTGGAACTGGAGCTGCAAAGGCAGACGCAGACTCCTCCTGGAAGGCCATAACTGGGAGAGGCTGCATGATGGGCTCTGACAATTCCTCAATGCCCCTGAGTGACAGTCTCCTGATCTTTTCCTCCGCCAGCAAAGGATGAGGTCTGAAATGAAGGGCACACTCTGCTATTTCTCCTTGCCTTGAAATGGGTTGCAGTGTCTGTTCAGTGCATGTGACCTTGTACTACAACGTTATGTTTTATAAACAGAGCCTCCACACGATTATGTTTCAGAGAGAGGCAGGGAGGGAGAAATTACACAGCTAAAGATGAGCCCTTAGAAATAGGGAGAGAGAGTTGGTCTCTTTGGCCTTGTAAAAGGTGGTTTGTCTTGCCATGTGGGTCAATCCGAACCTGGTATTTATAGATGTTGCCTTTTAATATGTAGTTTCAGAGGCAATAAGGTTTATAGCAGCATTATAGCTTCATTTACATGATTACAATGTTGGAGCATTTCTGTTTATGCCAGTGGGTTTGTTAGTCATTTACTGCAATATAATTAGAAGCAGAATTGGGAATAGCTTGGGTTTTGTCCTACCCGCTTTCTGCTCAAGGATGACCTGATCCTAAATGAATCTGTTAGAACTCTGAGAGAGCTGATCGTGTAGTAGAATAATGGGAATTCTTGTTTTAGCCAGGCCTGTGCACTACACCAACCCCACAGCACAACGAAAACCTCGGTGCAACTAATCCCCACAGGATTACAGCAGGATGAGGTTCTGCTAGGAGCATGAATCCCTCTGTGGCCTAAAGAGAGCATTAGTGTAGCCATTCATCCTCAAAGCACAGTTTCACAGAGCCTGTAGCTCTCATGGGTGTCAGGGGTGCTCCTTCTCTGCAGTATGGAGATTCCCAAAGGAAGCTCCAGAGGGAAGATGAATGTCAGAGGCCAGGGAAGTCTTCATTCCCAGGCAAGCTCCCGAGTAAAAATGAATTTCTGCCTCTTTGTGCAGGCTCTTTGCCTCTGTGTGCCCTGCAGTCCTACATGTCCTGTTACATCCCCACCATGCATCCCCCACACGCTTGAGAATGTTCTTTCAGACGCTTCACACAAAAGGTGGCTGAGTGTCCAGAGAAACGCACTCTGTCCTCGGCATGACACTGTCACAGCCCCCCTGGAGCTGGTGGTGACTGCACAGGCAGCGGCCCCGTGCCCCCCATCACTGAAGAGAGAAGCAGGAGACTCTGAAGCCACAACACTTCCCTTCCGACCTTCCTCCTTCCCTGTGCTCGACGTGAACAGGGACACTTTAGGTACATGTGTTGTAACCTGATCTGCACCTGATCCACCACCTCAAACTGCCCAGTCACAAGCACCGGCAGGGAGCAGAAGAAGGGATGTGAGGGAAAAGTAGATTAGAGAGAACCAGAAAGCGCCTTCACACTGATTTGTGAATGGGAGCCATGATCGGTTCCACAGCTCTGCATTTCTCATCAAACCATGCAGGTCCCAAGTCAGGTTTTCATAAAACAACTGGTAAATTTCCATCTACACAGACAGATTCTTGCCCTTGCAGTACATGGCAAAAGCCCTGCTGTTCTGTTGGTATTTAGAAAAGAACATTCTTCCTTTCTCCATGTGTCAAATCACATGTCAGAAGCAGGATATCTACTTGGTGTTCAGGGCATCTGATCTTCTGTTTCTTAATTTCTATTAATGGGTAGGAAACGAGGCCAAATAAAAGTGATTGCTGGCCCTTATCCTCACCAGGCACACTCGGTCGCAGGGACTGCATTGTCAGGGGCTTTCACAGAACTGTGCATCTGAATATACTTTTATCCTTGGAGATCACTGTTGGGAAATGTCTCTTTTAAATCCTACCTGAGATACCTTTGTAGGTACTGAGGGCTGCATTTTTCAAGACATTGGGATGTCTCCTTCTTAATGTCACAGTCGTCACAAATGCCTGGCTACCTGCCTTCTTGTGGAAAGGGGATTCCCAATTCTCCATTTCCCCTTTTTTGAGCAAGGGGGACTCTAAACCAGATCCTGCCCTTTGCTGAACCTAAATAATAATGGGTGCTGTGCAAAAAGGGTGTCCCAGACCTCTGCTGGCAGAGCAGTGTCTCTGGGGGTGTTCTTACAGCAGCTGTTCCCTGAGCTGAAAATGACTGCGCCCAGTGTTAAGGAACATCATTCCTGCGCCATTCACTGCAGTCCAGGTGCCAAATCTCTCTGAACTCGGTTTCTCCTGGAAAATTTTTCCAGCCTACCTTTTGGGAAAGGTTTTACACATGAAGAAATCTTTTAGTGACCCTAGCATGGACCTTTTTTCTTTTCATATATCTCTCATGGAGGGGAAATTAGAAATTGGCTGAGACTGGGAAGGGAGGGAAAGAGAGCAAAGCTACGAAATGTCTGCCATCAATCAGGAGTAAGGCTTTTACTTTCAAGGGCTGTACCAGTTCGTGGTTCAGTCCCCCAAAGACACATTAGTGGTATGAATTTGCCAGTAGGTGTCTTTCACAGAGGCACTGTGGATCTCTCTGAAGTACAGCCCATGTGCCTGAGATGAGGTTTCCCACTGTGCTTGTGTTCTGCTGCCTCGCACTTTGTGCCACCTGAGGTTGAAGGAGCCCAGACCTTATAGAGTCACTGGAGATCCTTCCACCAGAGAAGGGCTGTGCTTACACTTTTCATGCTTTCCTTCTATACACTTTCCTTTTGCCCGTCTCCCCCTACAAAAATTCCTAATGCAGCTGTGCACCATGGAACAGAGGAGGGGGATTAGAAATTCTCACAGACAGGTGCTGTTGTCTAAACAACTTTGTACATAGGTTAAAGAAAGAAGAGCTGCTGCTGGGATCAACCAGAGCAGCTCCAAGCACGGGAAAGAGAAAGCTGAGGGATCAGCAAGCAATGGCAGACTACAGCTTTTAGTGCAAGAACATTTGCAAGAGGGTTAAGAAGAGTTTGCTGGGATAAGGACAGCTTGAAAAAGGTTTGCTGACATGAAAAAGTCCGTTGATGGGGCAAAGAAAGAATTTGCAAATAGTCAGTGCTTGTAAGAAAGACAGCAGAGAGTGGAAGATCAGGACTGAACAGAGTAAAATGTTGATACAACAGCTGAGAGGAGGAAGAAAACAACTATATAGTTTGGCATGTCTAGCCTGTAGTCTATACGAAGTCTTGAGAGAAACAGTAAATTAACTTCCCTGTCCTTTGGCAATTAGTGTTTCAGAAAGCCTTGGAAAGGCAAGAAAGTTCAGGAGAATCAGATATGTCTGATACCATTTAGTGTTAGCTTTGCAGTCACTGTGCTGATAAGCTAAACTTTGTAACACAGTACAAGCAGTACAAGAAAAAGTGTGTTGAGCTGCTCTCCCTTCGTGAGCCATGTCCCAAGACTCCAGTGGGAGCTTGGTGTGAATAGGAAGGAGAGTATGGAGTCCAGGATATATAAAATCCTATAGGATAATAAAAACCAAGCAATAAATGGACATAAAAATAGACATTAAAGGCAACCATCTACACGTCTGGCTCCATAACAAGTTCTTAGTGGGCAAGGGAAGCAGTAGCTCTGCTGACCCTGTAGAAGAGCTTCAGATAAGGGTTTCCCAAAGCCCAGGTTGAAAACTGAATTCCCTTTGCTGTGGCTACAGGAACTGTAGCTGCAGACTGAAAATAAGAGTGAAAACAAACCCACTTGAGTAGTAGGAAATTACTGGTAAGCACGAGCTCTCCTTGGCTGTGGAACAGATTTTGGGGGAAAATGGCAGAAAAATCCCTGGGCTTGTCATTGAAAGGAGACTAGGAGGATTTTCCTCTGAGGAAAATCCGATGAGCGCAGGAGGGAAGGGAAAAAATGAGGTGATGGCTCAGGAGGAAACAAATGCTGACATTTGTTTGAGCATGTGTAAAATGCCATGGGATTCCTGCAGCCCGGGTATTCGTCAGTTGCTGAATTGGGCTGATTGTGGGGCCATTGAAGTGTCAACACACCAGTACCAGACACAGATACTGGAGAAGGCTCTTGGATGTTCCCTGTCGTGCTGGACACAGCTGTGTAACTATCCATGTGCCCCTACGGCTCTCACTCTACTGAATGCTCTGTATGTGTACATACAGTCAAATTTACACATAAAACAACAGAAAAATGAAATCATATATTTAGCATAAATACCTCCTCAAAAATAGACAAAAGCACCTTAACTCCAGGGAAGTTTTGTTTCCAAGAGACAATGGCTGGGGCTGCACACACCCCACTGAACAACACCAAGTTCGGACTCATTCTCACTCTCCCGAAGACTTTGAATATTGTGCAGGTTTTCAGCAATAGAAAGCCCGGAAATCAGGAATACTTTACGGTCCCATGATTCTGACTGTGGACTCTGTAAAGCACAGACACACAGACACACACACAACTCAGCCCTCGGCCAGCCCAAGCCATTCCCGTTCCATTACAGCCACACGCGGCACCTCACAGGAGCTCCAAAACTGTCCCACCGAACCTTCCTAATTACAATTATCAGCCCCCAGGTTTCCGAACAAGACCGCCAAGTCCCTTACCCCTGAAGACAGAGGATCATGTCACTCCTGGACCAAGGGAAAAGCATTAAGTCTTCGAGAACGTGGGAAATGCGTTCTCCTCTTCTCTCCTCGCCTTCTTTGCTTCCCCGAAGCAGCTGGGTCAGCCTCTGGTTGGGGCTCCCGGGCACAGGAGGCTGGAGAGCCCCAGCAAAGCCCTGCCCGCAGTCGGGTGTTTCAGCCCCGGGAAAAGGCGAGCCGAAGGCGAGCGGTCCGAGAGAGTCTTCAGCAACTTTGGCCAGGAAAATGTGTGAGCTCTCAGTGCTTTAGAAAAAAAGAAGAAGAAGAAAAAAAAAAAGAATGTATTCTTCTTCTGCTTTTCGGAAAACAAAAAAAACACAAACAAACAAAACAAAGAAAAAACCAAAAAAAAACCAAAAAAAAAGTTAAAGAAAATAACCAAAGGAAATTACATATAAAGAGGAACTAATCTTCCTTCAGAGCAGTCTTTTAGAAAAAATATTCAAAGCACTCATGAAATAGTAATAAATAGGTACCAATAAATAAGATCTCCCCGAGTGCTGCGGGAAGAGCCGGAGAGCAGCGACCTGCCTTTGCGCTGGCTCCGGAGTAATGAGGCTCCGTGGAAGGGAGAAAACCCAAACCTCCTTAGTAATCTTTTGTGTGTCCCTTTTAATCTGTTCCAGGAAGTGAAGGATTCCTGGAACCGTATTGTGTTCGCATCACTCTTCCTATATCAGCCACGAGGGGGGAAGGGAAAAAAAAAAAGCCCAGCGAGGGTATAAATAGCCGTGCCCGGGCCGGGCGCTGCCATGGCCGGGGGAGGGCCGGGGATGGAGCGGAGCGCTCCGGCAGGCACGGACAGGGACAGGGGCGGGGAGCGGAGCCGTGCGGGGCCGCGGCCACCGCCGCGCGTGTTCGCGGAAACGCCTTTGATCCATTTCCAAGAACTTTCCAGGAACGCGGGGCGGGCGCTGCCGAGCGCGCTGCCAATGGATGTCAGTGGCGCCGCGG